>VWZK01020848.1:138872-196886 GCA_013396935.1 Baryphthengus martii | reverse complement strand
GTCCAACAGAGGGCTACAAAGATGATTAGCGTACTTTCTTCTTATGAGGAAAGGCTGAGAGACCTGGGTCTTTTTAGTCTGGAGAAAAGAAGACTGAGAGGGGATCTTATCAATGCTTATAAATATCTACAGGGCAGGCGTCAAGAAGATGGGACCAGTCTCTTTTCAGTGGTGCCCAGTGATAGAAGAAGGGGCAATGGGCACAAATTGGAACACAGGAAGTGCCACCTAAACATAAGGAAAAGTTATTTTACTCCATAACCTCTCTCGACAACATGTTTCCATGCTCCATCACCCTCACAGTAAAGAAGTTTTTCCTTGTATTTACCTGAGGAAGGTGGTGGAGGCTTCTTCTCTGGACACTTGCAAAACTCACAAGGACATATTTCTGTGCAATCTGGTCTAGGCAAATCGCTTTGGCAGGGAGGCAGAACTAGATGATCTCCAGAGGTCCCTTCCAACTTCTACCATTCCATGATTCTGTGATTTTGTCATTTTTATTTGCTCACTTGACTGGTCAGATAAAAGTTTTGAAATATACAATACTGTGCTATTTTTTCATTCCTTATAACTTTTGGCTATCATTCATTAATTCTGATTTCTAAAGCTGCTGAAAATTAATCAAAGCTCACTTTTGAGAAACTGAGTTTTGTGTATGTATATCAAAATGCTTTTAAATATTATATCTGGGGGTTTTATTTGAGCTTTCTTCTTTTTCTCCCATTCTGCAGTTACAGTGTTTTGGATCCTGAAATATTCTCGTTAAATAATTCTGGCACTGTAGTGATGAGAGAATCCGTGGAGAACAACATGAGAACATCAACTCCTCCTCTCCTTAGAAAGTCCGAAATGACCAAAACCCAGACTAGTAAGAACTTTTAAGGGGTGCACAACTGGAGTCAGTTTCAACTTAACTTTTCCTTTCTCTTAATTTCTATCTCCATCATGAGTTCTTCACATCACTTTTGGAAAAACGCTCATGCCAAATTGAAGAGAAGATGTTTCTGGATTTATAGTGTTCTTTGTATTTTCTCTTTTTGACATACTTAGTTTAAATGAAGTCATAGTCAATAATGGAGCATTTATGACTCTGAGCATTGTTTATTGTATTGATAAATATGTTACTTTTAATCTAGTGTTTACTCTTAATCCTATAGTAAGAAGTTTATAAATTCTAATAAATTAGTGATTATAGCTTTTGATTTGCAGAAACCACACTACATAGGCCTATTAAATTGGTAATATTCTAAATTATTATAAATGCAGTGATAATTTTTATCAGTTTCTGTGGTTGTTAATTGGTCTGTAGTTTCCTTTAGATTTCCTAACAGGTCAATAGTTTCATAGGTCATTCTGTAAGTCTTTCTTAAAAGTAGACTGAAGATTTTTATTATCTTTCAAATTTTAAGTAGAATAATTTAGATTTCCTCCCCTACTGCTTGCTCCCCAGTGTTTTCCTGTGTTAGAGGCCACCTCAGGATCATCTTTTTATCTTCTATCACTTTTACTTCAGTTCTCTGTCTTTCATATTTGACTGTTCTATTATCCCAACTAATTTCAATAACATCCTGTGAGGTTTCAACAGGAGCCAAAAGGCTCCTGTTTGTAGGTAATTGCGAAATACAGGACTTCCGTTATCTCAGGTGTTGGTGATAATATACAAATCAACACAAAGTAGTCTGCCTAGCTGCTATAAATTCAAGAGGAAATCACAACCCTGGTCTTTTCAATAGTACTTCGGGGAACACATTCTTGCCACAGCTGTAGAGTGCAAAATTCTCCTATCATTCGGTGTAGGACTTCCTTAGGTAGGAACCAACCATCCTCTTTGCCTTTTCCAAGGAGATGTGACAAAAACTAGCAGTTGGTTCTCTTTGCAACAGCTTAGTTATGCTCTCGTCTTGATGCTTATGACTCACTGAGAACCAAGTCCCTGAAAATTGGCTAAAACTAATGAAAATCCTGTTTACTGCCCAGCCTTTGCAGCCATTCTGAATGACAGATTTTTCATGAAGTGTGTAGTTTGCTGTAGTTTGAAATTAGCTGCTGCATGAACTGTATCCCACTACCATGAACCTTTGTGTTCCCCCTTTTAGAATATTTAGAAGCAATTCTACACATGCTACAGACTTTTTCAGACTTCTTTCCTTCTTCCTAACTTCTTTTAAGAGGCTTCAGTTTCAGAAGAGTTCTTGGGAGCTTGCCACGTGGTGACTTCTTCATAACTTCTATGAGGGTTGTGCTTTGCCTTTGAGGCTGAAAACTGGCACTCATTATTATTTTGCTCAAACTTTTTTATATTACTGCTTCTCCCAGCACTTAAGTAAAAATATCTTATATTTTAAATATCATAACCTTATAAATACGATAACCTTAACATTGGCATTTCCTAGCATTTGAGTATTTAGCTGCCACAGAAAATCCCAGCTGGCTGATAATATTTTCTTCTTTATTTTTTTTGAGAATTTTAACTCATTTTTAACCAGTGAACTTTTTGTCTTCAGGTACAGAGGAGTCTTCTGAGAAGAGCTTTAACCTGAGTGGAACAGATGCTCCTCAAACTCAAACAACAGACAATACAATAACATCCATTTCTCATTTCCCTGAAGAATCCAACGAGTTTCTGTCAAATACCATTTTATTAGAGCATTTTACAAAAATCTTTCTGCATTTAAGAAGAGCAGCAGTAAGATCCTCTTTTTATTAAGCACTTTATTTACTACTAAGCATTGCGTTACAATACTTTCAACATCTAAAACCCCCACACTTCAGAAACTTCAAAAAAACTTCAGTGGGAAAAAGCAATAATTTATCATCTTCTGCAAAATGTCCAAGGACCATTTATGAACTGTCAGACATATCACCTATCATAATGAATATTGCTATCAAACATATAATAATTTATACAAATGTTTTATTTTTCATTTAGTCTTTGTAACTTTCCTTCTCATGTTTGTTAAATCTTTCTGGAAATACTTGCGGACTTACCTTTCCCTTGACAGGTCTTAGTAAATGCCTCGGTAGTATAAACAGAAGGACCAGGGATTGAAAGGAAATGCAGTCTGGCTTCCAAAACCAAATAAAAACACATGTAGAGGTGGTGTAAATTAATGTTTATATCTTATTCTCACACCAAAAGCAATAATTAAATTAAATTATAAAGTAATGCTTCTATGAAAATTTCCAAATTAAGGTTCCATAATGCTTGGTATAAATTGAAATACTGAATGATCTTTTATTAAGGATGATCCATAGACTGTCTTTTTCAAAGGTTACTTATACCTAAGCTTTGTAATAAAAGAGTGAAGCTTTTAATTTCTGTGTTTCCAAAGTATAATTATATTTTTAATCATATGTATAGGTTCTTGCTCACCGTGGTGGCCACTGGACATTGCTTCAAAATGCTTGTCGAGAACTTTGGAACTATACTCAAGAATTCCAACTGATTGCTAACCATTCACATTCCTGTGTGGATCCATTTCCCATTACCAGGGATTTTCTTAGGAATATCATCTGGTTGCCATTTTATTTGGCATCAGACATGATCATTGATATGATAACTGAACTACAAGCAAACAAGTCTCTTCAGGTAAAAATTATTTTTACTGAGACAGTATACTCTTTATTATCACAGTATACTCTTTATTATCACTATAATCTTTAGTATTGAGACAGTATACTCTTTATTATCCCATCTTCAGTAGAGATAGTTTTCTATCTCTTGCATTATACTCTGTTATCTCCGAGTTATTAGCTGTTAAAAGTTTTTAGAGGATTACAGTATTTTCTAATCTTTATAATTTGATTTGTCCTAAAACCAAGTTTGAAAATTACAGATAGAATAATGTTTCTTCACTGTAGATTGTGGATCCTGAAGGAGACTTCTGCATTCCCAGTTGTGTAGGAGGTATTATGGATGAGAATGGTGGTTCTAATCTCCATCCACAGTCTCCCCTGGATGATGTGAACGTGGTTGACTTAAAATGGATATGTAATCTGATTCTTAAAACAGTAGAATTGTTATATCAAATGAAGAAGTGGGAAGCATTGGTACACATAGCTGTACAATTTAACATATTTACACAGTAAGTAGCACCAACTTTAAGAAGCAAAATTATATAGATAAATATACCATTATTTTGCTTAATTACTATACTTTGCTTTTTTTCAGTGAGAGATACACAGAACAAGTGAGTCCACTGCTAGTGTATGCTCAGAGGCAGCTGCTGGAAAGGATACAGCAATTCAGTGGCCTGGACAGCCATAAAACTCATTCCATAAAGTATCTGTCTGATAATGCAAATAAGGTGAACCACAGGTTTCTTTTCTGGACATTGATGTTTAATGTGAACTAAATATGGAGAAGTACTTTCACTGATTAGACTAATACGTTTTTTCATAATGTTCTCAAATAGTAAATTATAATAAATTAATGAACATAATTGATTGAAGTGCATGAAAAGGCTTATATGACATGATTCCAACAGCAGGAGAGGTCTGGACTTGATGACCCAGAGAACATTTTTTCCATAAATGATGTACCCATTCCGTGTTATGAGCCTAAATCTAATTTCACGTTAGTTGAAAACACTCATTTGGATATTGTGCAATCTTTGCATTTAATTAAATACATAGAGGTTGCCTTTTTTCTGCATTGGAACACCTCCCTAAAGACCAAAATTAGTCAAATGAGATTAACTCAAACACTGACAATACCAATAAAAAACTTGATCACCACCAAAAAATCCCTTAGCTGCTCAGCAAGTTCCTCTCATTAGAATCCATGGCTCTATATATTTAGTAAACTGACATTGCTACTTGGAAATAGGATTTTCCTTTTTTTTTTAACCTAAGGTTTATTTCCAAGAAGTTTTGCTAAAGTCAGTTGCATGGTTAATATTTGTAATATGTTTCTATTACTAATATAAACACAGGACTTGAAGGAGAGGGGGGAAAGTTGGGTTTAGAATTCCAAAGGCGTTTGTTCTGAGTGTGAACATGGAGTTCAGGAACCACTGTCTTGCTTAGAGACAGCACGGTGCCTGCTCAGGGCTTGCAGGAACTCAGAAGGTACTCCAGGCTTGCAAAAGGCAGCTGAGGTGCTCTGTCTCATCTCTCTGTAAGGCTGTTTCCTGCTGGCTTCTTTCAGGCCCTGTCATTCAGAACACTGGCTAAAAAAACCAAAAGGACAATGTGGCAAACCACCACATACCACTGTGACCTTAGCAATGTCAAAAAAATAATCATAGATTTGAAAGGTAACTTACAGAATAAAGACTAATTTTAGTTAACAGTAATCAGGGTAGAAATTTGGAGGGTGTGGCTACATTTCACCATGCACTGCCATTCAAAGAGTCTAGAATTAGCTCTGAATTGGTGATGTAGCTACATTAGCAAACTAAAATGTCTGTGCTGGACTAATCCTTTATAGAAGTCTGGCAGTTTGCCTCTCTGACAGGGTTGGACTGCTTCTCTTACTTGCTTTGAGCTATTTTGTACATCCTTATGCAGCATTACATTGTGCTTTACAGGCAACGTCCACTTTAGGCATGCTTATGCTGACTGGTTCTTTGCAAGCATGCATTTATCCAGACAAAGAAAGATGGAATATTTGCTGAACATCAACAAATTGCTCATGATTATGGCAAATACCAAAAAAGATACAAGTTTAATTCATTAACATCTAAACACTTATATGTTATATCCAATATTTAGATGTCGTGAATGTTTCACCTCTTACTGACAAGGGTACTAGTTATGGGTCATTTGTGTCTTTGTAAATTAGTCCTCTTTTATTTTGCTGTATGATTGAGTATTTAGGTAGATACTTAACTTTAAGCACCAAACATTGATTTTTCTGAATATTATTCAATTATCGTGAAGCAAAACTTACTTTTCAGATGAGTTGCAGAAACTACATAGGGAAGAAATTACAGCTGCTTGTTGTCCCTTCTGCTAGTGAACAGATTTTTCCTGGATGCTTTTTCTGTCCCCAGATGAAAAATGACTTTACAGGTCAGAGCACATTTCAGAGTTGTGAGTTCTCTTTTCTCCCAAACCCTTTCCTTTTTTTTTCGCACTGGATATTTTGTTTCTTGGTTTTCTTTTTTATCACAGATCTTCCACTGCTCCTATAATCTGTTTCTTTTAATATAAATTCAGTTTTGTCTTCAAATTATTATTTGTGTTATTTTGGATAGATAGTAATGTTGTCAAGACCTTTCCAAATATATTCAGACTGTATCTGAAAGCAGAGAAAAGCAGTTGTCATCCAGATGCCAGATGTCTTACAATGTGTTGAGTGAGCTTGGTGGTCTTGGCCCAGTTTTCCATTGGTATTATTGGATGTCCACCAATATACCTAGAAGTTACTGTGAACCTGCACTGTTACTGAAAGAATCAATAGAAAACTGAAGTGAACTGTAAGACGACAAAACACCTTTTATCCACAGATGTTCTTTTTAGTCAGGATTAAAATGTTCAAGTCATTAATGGATGTTTGTGAAGTATAGTTCCTTCTACCACAGAAGTCAAACCGTTGCACACAAGCCTTTGTGTTGAATTCAGCTGAGGAAACTAATTAAACAATAAATAATGCTATATGTAAGAAGAGTAAATAATATTATGCATGCAGTGGAGAGAGCATGCCAACTGACAGGTTTGGTGCATACAAACTACAGTAACTGCAGTAAACGGGATCGGCATTTGTAGTAAAAGATGTGTTTCCAGACCTCAGACACCAGAATTCAGAGCAGAGAGCTGAGCTGAGTCATGCCTAGGGCAGGTGGAATTCAGGGGCTATAGATATCACATGACAACTAAAATGTAACACTGAAAAAGATATAAATGCTCGAAAGTGTTCCTGGTGGTTAATAATTTTGCTTTAATTCATAATCCAACAGGAATCAAACATGACAATTATGTGAATATATTTTAGTTTTGAAGTTGAGTTATTCAAGCGTGTTTTGCAGGGTCATTTACTAAAAATATGTATTTATCTAATGCAAAATTGTTCTCCATAATTATTAATTCATTTTAGATGACAGTCAAGTAAAAGCCCTAGTTTGTGTACCTCTTGATGTGAATGACACATTGAAATGTTTTAGAGAAACTCTACAAAAATCTAAGTATCACAGCAGATCACTGAGACACAGCAGAAAACTCCTTTCATTATTTCTTGCATACACACAAGGTAAGTTACTTATTGAAATATTACTCACTTAGTAAAGTGTATATACAGTTAAAATAGTAAAGAGTGAAAGGAATAGGGTTTTTTTTGAGTTTTAGGTGTTATTGACAATTAGGAAAAATATAGAATACAAAGTTCTATATGAACTTCTGTAAGCACAAGCTCTAAGCTTGATTTCCTGTGATTTGTGTCTCATGATTAGATGATAAATTTGTTTTCAATCAGCTGTCACTTGTCTATCTGCAGCCGGACTTCTGTCAGAGGACTGACTGGCAGATCTTCCCAAGTTTAAGTTCTCTAACAGAGCATGTCTTTTCCTTTGGTTGTGCTGAAACAGTGAGCTATGTCCAGTGAGTTTAATTATGAGACACAGATAGAATCATAGCATAGGAAACCAGGTAAGATATAGGGTACACAGGAATTGCATATTTGTTCGAGTAATGTCTGCAAATATTTGTGGTGCTGGAAATAGTATAATACTTTTCCAAACTGATCATGTAAATCACTTTTCTGGTCTAGAAAATGCTGGAAAAACAATCAGCAGTCATATCTCTTCAAACAGAACGCTGGAATTTAGTGCGGGAGCTGAACTGATATTGCTACCAACACCACGTGACCTTTCTCAAGAAAACTTTAGTTTCTCCAGTGTGTTTGAGCATAAACCAATACCACAGTCACAGCTTTCAGTAATTATCTCTTCCTATGAACAAACGATTGGTAACCTTTTTTTCATAAATTTCTGTTTACAGCTGAAATGTAATATCACTCTGCTTATCTGTGTTCATATATGCTTATTCCAGTATTATTTTCTTCTGTCAGACAGTTGTATAATTGTCTGGAAGATGATTTCCAGAAACATACAACTTACTTTCTATTGATTCAGAAAATCTGGATTAGATCCGAGAAAAAGGCACTAGTTGGTTCATAACCTCTATAGTTTTCTCATTTTCTGAAAAAGCATTGCTTCAGTGGTGTTATACTTACTAATCCCATATTAAAAATCTGCTGTAATGTTTAGCAGATTCATTTTAATTCCATGATAGATTGTTTGGGTTTGCTTTTTTAATGAGAATATGAGACCTATTTGCTTGGCTTCCATCTTAACATTCTAGTATGGCTTTACATGTACAGGTACAACTCAGCACTACTACCTGGTTTGGCTGGTGAAATAGGTGAAGTGTAGCAGGTCAACAGATGATGGAAGTGGTTTTCTTCAAGTGATCCAGCATAAGCCAGGGACAGTGCTATAGTGCTGTATGCAGGCAGTGTTGTTTAGCCAATGGCCTTCTTCCCAGTTTATCTCATGAAGAGAAAGAAATTTGAGAGGTCTGAAAAAAACCAAAGATACCAAAGCTTGTGTAAATAGGTCCATAAATGCATCCTACTCACGTTTTTAAAGTTAGTAGAAATAAGAAATCGTACATTTGAAGATAAAATATGCAAGCCTTTAAACAAATATTCATGCATGGAATTACATGTGAATGCACGTCTACTTCTCATGCAAAATTTGTTGAAGATTCAGTAACTGATTTAATGATGTGACAGTATTTTTTTCCAATTGATTAAAAAAAAAATGACAGGAATCCTTGAAATAAACAACCAGAGAGACCTCAAGGTTCAGGCTTTACATGAACTTGGAAATCTTCACTATTATGCTGGAAACAAAAGGTACATAATTATTGCATTAAAAAAGGGCATTGATTCATTTTTGTTTAATTAGCATTCATATATACTTTAACAGTCTTGTAAATTCTTGTACTGTCCTCAAGTCCATATAACTTCTTTCATCTAACTCACTATTAGCTACATTTTGAGAGGCCTTTTTTCTCGAAAATGTTTATTTTTCTTAGCTAGCTAATTTCAATTAAGCAAATTAATTAAGCATTTCTATGTGTTTTTAAGAAGTAATACCTACTGCTTGACAATTTAATTTTAGTATAAGTCCCAGTAAGTCTATTGACTGGGAATAGTATCTTTTTGTGTTGTAGAAACTGTATTTCAGTTTTTGACCTAATCAGAATTAGTTATATCTCAGGCAATAAAGGTAAAATGAAACGAGTCTTATCTTCCACTTTGGAAAATGTCACCAATATGATGAGAACATTTTTTATGTGTTACAGAGCTGCTTTTAAATATTGGTGTCAAGCCCTCGATGAAACACTCAACATTGCTGATGCTCTTAACAACTGGCAAGAATTAGGTTTTCCAAAAAATGCTACAGACTGCTTTGCAGTTGAAAGATTGACTGATATTAGTCAGAAATTTCTTTCTCAGGCTGGAGTTTGGGGATGTTTACATGCAGCAGTCTTAGTTGCTAAGATAGCTCAGTAAGTATTTTATCTATCTATGTATTTCTTTCATATTTTAAATAAATTGCTCACTCAGGACAGTAGGCAACTTGAAATTAATTTAAAAACACTAATTAGTTGCTGTAAAAAAGAGTCATCAAAAGCAGAAGAATTTTTCCTTTCAGCAAGAAAGTTGCTCTTTTGGAGAACATTGTTCCTTTTTCTTGAGTGCTCATCTTTGGTCATAATTGCAGCTGTGTATTATATGGAGAGATCATTGATATAAAGCAAAATGATAAAAAGTCATAAGTGCAAGGATTTTACAGTCATATTGATTTTCAATTGAAATATCACATCTCCCAAGTCATTGCACATATTAAATATTAATGTATCTTGAGGGCAGATTTACTGCCTAAAGCACTCATTTTCTGGTGAATTACAACTAAATGAAATTCGAATTACTGTATTAAAGTCTACCATCAATATATATTTCCGTCCAGTACTCCTTGACTGCTGATAAAACACTATGGATGTAATCCTGAGCTGTTCCTCGAGGTATTGTATGATGTAAAAATGTACAAAATATAAAATTTAGAAATATCTAAGCCAGCTCTAAATGACCTTAGAAGCATTATACCCATGAAAGGGCAGAGCTTTCTTTATCTGAGTAAACTATCTTATGTAAGCAGTAAGCAGAATGTATACTTCATATGGGTATGGATGTACAAAGTAAGTACAGAGAAGCAGGCCATATTAATATCACAGTAAAATATCTGTAAACTAAGGTAACTTTGAAGCATGAGTATTTCAGGATGAAACAGCACTGCCATGCTCAGAATTAACACCCAAGTGAGTTTCAGTTGATGGTTTAAGGTTTTGATGAGGCACTGTGTGGGATTAATTTAATCTAGCTAGACACCTACTATGTGAAAGTCCATGTGCAGGTTATTTTAGGCTTCCTTTATGGAAAGAAATACACCTTAAGGTCTGAGTTGCTTGACTTGCTTTATCTTTCTGGTTTTGTATGAGTTGAATTTTGCACTTAGGTTGCCTGTTCCTTTAACTTTAAAGAGAATCTAAACAACTCCCTTTATCCAGCTGTGTCTTTGGTGAGATGCTTCTTTCTTGCATGGTGTGGCTGAGCACCTATTTACGGAACAGGAGGCTGTTTTCCAATGTAGAAAACATCTAGGTTGCTTTAGTATCATTATTATACAAGAATCATAAAAAAAGAGTTTGAATAATTTATGTTGATATGCACATTCATATTTCTTATTATTTGTGGCATTTTAGGCATATAACAACATCAAAGATGAGATTAAGAACTAAATACTGCTGTTTTTCTGCTATACTTTTTAAGGTAAGAATACAATTTCAGTTAGAATTAATGAAGTTGATAAAGTTACTTCTAAAATTTAAGTCTCAATAACCCCCTATTAGAATATTTCTCTTTTCATCTTGATTGTAAAGGAAAACTGGAGATCAGAGTTAGTTGACAATTTATGCACATTAGATTAGATGTTTTTGTTCTCTATTTTTTAACATTATTCCTATGTTATAGCCTAAAAATTACCATTTCAATAAGAAGCTAATGTCTCAGAGAAATAACGAAAGAATGAAAAGTGAAGATGGCTAAAATATTTGGCAGTTAAATATATTTTACTTCTCTTGAATTGTTCTGTTCAGAAAGAGTTGGATGACATCAATGACAGCAGAGTGCTCTCTGTCAGGTCTGTACAGTCTTCCCAGGTTGTCATAAATTTTCCACCAGGAGAACAGACTCCTTGGAAAAATAAATTTTAGAATCTTTCGTAGCATTGAAAAATACTGATTTGTAATACTAAAATCTCAGCTCTATGAGATGTTTGCTCTAAAAATAGATAGTCAAAATGATTCCATTTCATTTACAAAGAGAATAAGATCAATACAATTAAGTTTGCCAACTTTCAGAAACCAATTATAGAGGGAAAAAAAGGGTTTCAGTTGACTTTTGAAAGGAAGTTTTAAGATACTAGTAGCAAAAGTGATACAGGGAAAAGAACTGCAAATATTCTGCCAGTCATACTCCACTGGGATTAATGCTCACTCATCCCAGCACAGCATCATGAAGTTAGATGGCTTCTCCCAATACAAACCAGTGCCACTTTTTTTAACAGCTGTGTTGTGACTATGTGACCTGTGCTAGGCCACGTTTAAACCCTCATTAAATTCAGCAAAGGGAGAACAAGGTGAAGAAACAAAGATAAAGGGGAATTTTGACTAGCTTATAGCACTGTAATTGCTGGTGGTACAAAGCTGAATGAGTTTGATTCCCCCTTTTGACAGAAATAGTACTAGGCATTTGTTCTGGTTGTATAATGGTGGAAATAATTGTGACTTGACTGAAATGGGTCTGATATTAATTGGGATAGGAGTATCTTCCAGGGTGAGCATCTTGAAAAATATAATCAATTACTGTTACTGTACCTTGCAAAGTTCAAGCCGATAATTTGTGCCTTGATTTGGAAAGCTTTTATAATGTTATTTAAATTCCATCTCTGGTATAGGCTTTAGGGTTGTTAATATCTCAGATCTGAGTATGTAAATGCATATTTCCCTAGCATAGCATTGCTAATTACAATGAGATAAACAAAATTGGGAAGGAATATTCAACATCAGAGATGATGTTAGCACTCCTCCCTTTTTAAAGGAGGAACATTTAAGTTACTTCTTTAAATTCACATCAGTTTTAACTTATATGATTTAAGCTGCACTAGCTGACCTAGTTAAAGGTGAAACTAGTGTGGAACTACCTTGTAACGGTTCTTGAAGCTACCCTCCCGAAAAATGACAGCTAGGTGATAGTGGGGCAAGGATTTAGGGCTAAGTAAAATCAAACTAGCTTTCATAGCTTGTGGGGAGAATAAAAATGATGGAAGACATTTTCCATGAAACATCTTTAGGCTGATAAAGAAATGTTTGAACATATCCCTAGAATAATCTCAACAAATTTCTCCTATGCATTTTACTTTATTGTGGAGATGTTTGAGTAACTTATTAAGTTCGTTCTGTCTGCTAATCAGAGGCTTATCATAAGAAATCTTTGTGAGAGCTCCTAGTGGTTTATTAGTTTTTTTCCATTGCTTCCAGAGATTTATTTGGGATGTTTTAACTTGAAAGCTGAGAGAAACGTCATTGGCTCTTTAGGAGGATTTTTCATTACCTGTAGAGTACTTGCTGAGGAATCTTTCGTGATTGTTTTTCTACACCTGGATTAGTTTTTCTCATTTGCTTCTTCTGTCCTTAGCATTTTTTTTTTTCTCTATCAAGTTCACACATAAACCGTTTTTTTCTAAAAATATTTCTCATGGTTTTGTCTAGAAACAACTAGATACTTAACACACTGAGTCTCATTTATGAAGTCATTTATGACTCTCAAGGGTTGGAATTTTATAATGTTTCACTAATGCCTGTACATCTTTTCACAACTAGTTCATTATTATTACTTTCAGACCCTGTTTAGAGCTTCTCTTCCACATCCAACATCTGACTGTGACTTTGCCCAATATGAAACAAATATGCTTATTCCTGGTATTGACTTGTTCTCTGATCGGTACAGAGCTGATATCTCTACTGTAGTTGCAAGTCTGAATTTCCTTATGTTTGAACTGCATTGTGCGAAACAAAATTTAATAGTAAGTATTAATTTTATACTCTAGATATGAATTTTAAGAAATCATGTCTTATTTTTTTTTATGTGGGTGTACTTCTGAGATACCTCAGAAGCTCTAGCAAAATACCAGTATGGTTAGGTTCTGGGATGCTGAGATAGAGGCAAGGTATAGCTTGCTACCTACAGTTTTTAGAATATACATGGTACTTGTTTATCCAGGAAGATGACAATACATGGTCCATTTAGCTTAGGCATTTTAGAGGACATTTCCTATTTGAAATACACTGTACTGAGAATTACTTTAAATGCAGTATGTCTGGAATGCTTTCAATAATTTTACTTCCATATTCAATAAGTAAAAGTCCCTTCTGCCTTTCTCCTCCACATGTTCTGTCATTTCTCTCTATGTAGTGTTTTTACAGCTTCCCTCTTTTGTTGATTGTGGGCTTATTTCCTCCATTTAATGACTGACCACTTCCAATTTAATCCAACTTCTTTCAAAGGTGCAATGCTGTACGTTGGAATAAATAGATTGAATTGCTTATAGTACTGAAAAAGGTGCAATTCTACCCCTGTTCCTGTTTGGTCCTGTGTGCTCTAACAGATTTTCATGTCAGGCTTTTATTGTATACCTCTGTAAATCAACTCCAAGCATGACAGAAAAAATAGATAGAGTTCTTCTGCTTTAATGAGTTGAATCCACTTATAGAAAGGTTCTGAAAGCCGCAGAGCCAGTGTAAGTCAGGGGAAAAAATACATGGCTAGTGGCAGGGGAATAAGAAAAGGTTAGGGGATAGAGATGGAAGAGGAGTTAGAGAGGACGAGGCAGCAAGATGTTAGCCGTATTTTTGTCAGCAAGCAATTTGTTGGATTGATTTCTTCTGGAACTTCAGGCTAAGTGTCCATCTTCCCTCCTGTTGTTGCTTCTTCCCATCCTGCTTTACTGGAATTCACTTTCTTATTAAGCTTTGTCTAACTGCCCTCACTGTGGGAGATCAAATGAGATCAAGGAGCAGGCAGTTAGTTACCTGGAGGCAGGGACACTTACTTTGACTGCTTGCTTCATGTGGCCATGCACATTTTTGATTCTTCTTGCACTTGTACTAGCAGAATATAGATCCAGGTCATAGATCATGGTCAAAGCAATTCCAGTTTCAGCAGGATGAGAGCTTCATTTGTTTCCACTGGATGCTTAATGCTGGGGAATGTTTTGGATGGTGGGCACTAAGTTGGTTTGACACATGTATCAAAATATTTCAAGATTCAAGTTTTATTAAAAATAAGACTTCAAAGACTAATTTTGTTGAAAAACTTCAAATAGCAGCTAGAAACTGTATGGGTACAATTAAAACATTTGCCTCAAGCATTTGCATTCCAAATTCAGAAGTATTAAACTACTTTATGAAAACTAACTTTATGAAACACTATACAGTGTTTGTGTACTTTACTAGAACTCAGTTTTAAAATGTTTTTTGTTAGTTGCCCCTACAAATACTTCTAATTTGAAATGAATGCAAATAAATTTGTCAATAATCCTCATCACCATCCAGTTTATTTTACAATTAATATAATTTCACTTAGACAGTTGCAGGACTTCATTGTGTTATTTTATAAAGCTTACAGAATTTGCATCAAAATGCAATCCTAGAAATCCCTTTATCAACGTCTTTCCAGTAGGTTTACTGACTAATAGTACAGTAAAAGAACTCACCTTGAACACAGAGAATAATTTGCGGAAACTTCACTTTCTACATTATGACTTACATATAAGATAATGTAAGGGGTTAGCTTTACCCAGCTGAAGAACTCTTTAACGTATTCATCTCTCATAGAGCGTAAGAGAGGTAGTGGTGGTATGTGACAGTGAAAGCAGTACTCCTATATTATCTCTATATTTGTGATATATAATTGGAATGTACATTTCTATAATTGTACCCTTTATGATATTTATAACTAGATGACCTAATATTTTCCTACAGATTCTACCATTGTTCACATTATACCAATACATTGTTTCTGAGGTTTGTAAGGACTCATCTAAATGTATTGAAGGAAGAATCTTCAAGGTAATCACATAAACTTTATTTTATCACAGCACTTTGTATTTCGAGTAATCTATTCATTTCTTTGTTAAATGTAGTTGATTTAATATTTCTTCATATCTGACTATTATGAAAAGTAATGCTTTAAAGTTCAGCTGTTGCTTAGTGTTTTTTAACACAACAGATTGTAGAATAGGACTACTTTCTAAATGCAATTATTATTTATATTCTGAATTTTGGTAGGATGTAGATTTATTTATACAGTTTTACTGTTGACGTCCTACAGAGACTAAGAACTTCTATCATTTCTTTCTACTCTCCATTTAACATGCATTCTCATGTAGATATGATTCATGAGATTTTTTTAAATCTTGTTCCACCATTATTTTAAATGTTTTTTAAGTGCACAACATAAATGATTTTTTTGTTTACAGTGTTTGCTTCTGGATTTGTTATCAGTATCATGGTGGAACCATGTTGTCAGACTTCTAAGAACAGACTTTTGTCATTTCACTAGTGTTGTCTTGTTGGTCTTGTTTTGGGGTTTTTTTTAATCCTTTTTTTTTGAGGGAATTCAATTTTTAGTAAGAGTTGTAGTATTATTGATTTTAGATATTTTCAGGAAATGCTGATACAGGTTAGGGAGAGCAGCTGAGTACTGCAAAACTAAGATGAGTAAAATCTATGAAACAGATTTTGCTAAGAAGTTGATCTTGGACTGATACTCAAAGCTCTAGCCAGATGAATTAAGTTCTTTTCCTTTGTTAGGAGCTAGCTCCTGAAGAGTATGCTTTGTTTGTTGTGTTGGTTTGTTTTCATTTTTGTTTTTAAAAGTGAAACATCTGCCTTTGAGATTTACTTATTTACTATAAAATGTAAAAGATTTCTTTCCACTGATAAACTTTCTCCATCAATATACTATTCCAGTAGCCAAATCTACTTGCAAATTACCTTTGAATCATTGAATTGTCAAGGTTGGAAGGGACCTTGAAGATCATCGAGTTCTAACCCCCCTGCAATGAGCGGGGACACCTCCCACTAGATCAGATTGCCCAGAGCCCCATCCAGCCTGGCCTTAAAAACTTCCAGGGATGGGGCTTCCACCACCTCTCTGGGCAACCTATTCCAGTGTCTCACCACCCTTCATGGTGAAGAACTTTTTCCTAACNGTATTATTGATTTTAGATATTTTCAGGAAATGCTGATACAGGTTAGGGAGAGCAGCTGAGTACTGCAAAACTAAGATGAGTAAAATCTATGAAACAGATTTTGCTAAGAAGTTGATCTTGGACTGATACTCAAAGCTCTAGCCAGATGAATTAAGTTCTTTTCCTTTGTTAGGAGCTAGCTCCTGAAGAGTATGCTTTGTTTGTTGTGTTGGTTTGTTTTCATTTTTGTTTTTAAAAGTGAAACATCTGCCTTTGAGATTTACTTATTTACTATAAAATGTAAAAGATTTCTTTCCACTGATAAACTTTCTCCATCAATATACTATTCCAGTAGCCAAATCTACTTGCAAATTACCTTTGAATCATTGAATTGTCAAGGTTGGAAGGGACCTTGAAGATCATCGAGTTCTAACCCCCCTGCAATGAGCGGGGACACCTCCCACTAGATCAGATTGCCCAGAGCCCCATCCAGCCTGGCCTTAAAAACTTCCAGGGATGGGGCTTCCACCACCTCTCTGGGCAACCTATTCCAGTGTCTCACCACCCTTCATGGTGAAGAACTTTTTCCTAACACCCAATCTAAATCTACACTCCTCTAGCTTGGATCCATTCCCCCTTGTCCTGTCACTACCCGACATCCTAAAAAGTCCCTCCCCAGCTTTCTTGTAGGCCCCCTTCGGATACTGGAAGGCCACAATAAGGTCTCCTTGGAGCCTTCTCTTCTCCAGACTGAATAATCCCAACTCTCTCAGCCTGTCTTCGTAGGAGAGGTGCTCCAGCCCTCCGATCATCCTTGTGGCCCTTCTCTCTTCATGTTCCAGCATGCAAGAAGGATAATTGAAAATTATTTAAACTAAAGGCTTTGTTATTTTTTTTACAGATTAAAGTGCTTACAGATATAGGATTTTTTACAGAGGCCTTTCATGAACTGTCTTTGCTTAACTGCGGAAAGAGAATTCCATGGAAGATACCTGCAGGATACAGAAAAATTGAAAAAATGAAGGTAAACACCAGTAAAATACAACATCAAAATATAACACTCAATTTTGTTCATGAAACTGCACATACTTCATGTTTGTAAGTTGTTACACATTCCTAAAAAATTCCTAAATTTCTTTCAGTAAGCGGGCCAAATAGTAGGCATTGAATGATCTTAATTTCTCTCACTGAACAGCAGGACTTGCCTCCGTGACTTTACATTATTTTCCCTTACCTCGTGTTGTAGACAGTGAAGAGCAAATTGAGTTTAATGTGCTGATTTAAAGGGAAATTTCTGCCCCTCCCCACCTCACCAGACCCTGAGAGGGAGTTTCCAACTGACCCGTAGCCTGACTGTCCTTACATTGCAACCTCACAGTGGCTGTAACCAGCACAGATTAGCAGTGTCTTTTTTGACGGTAGCCAAAAAATCAATGTCTAAGCTAATTGATAAGGGAATAGCTACAATTACATTTATGATGAAATGTCAACTATTTACGTTTAAAAAAAAAACAAAAATATGGACAAACACTTGTCCTAGAATAACCCACAGTGGTACTAGGTTTTAAACAAGACATGAACTTTAATAAAAAGTAAAATTAAAATATTTATCAAAAAAAGGTACCCTTTTAATTTGCCATTGCCACTTTCATACTAACTACACGGGAAACAAATCTAGTGATTTTCCTTAAAGCACAAGCTACATTAAATTCTCACTAGGTTGAGCTATAAAGACTTACCAGCATCCTCACTGGAGTTGATTCTGCAAAGCTTCCCTGTTTGTGGCTACTCCTTACTGATGGTAGTCAGGTTAAAATGCATCTTTAGGTCCTTTCCTTATTGTCTGAAGAGCTCATAGACTTAGGATGAGATCTACTTGATTTGTCACTTTTCTTTTTTTAACTGGATTTGTAGGTGAGTGTTTGGGTGAACAGCAGAGGAGGTTCAGCATTAGGTCTCTGTTTAGGGTGTGACACATAGAAGTTAAGTGCTTGCTGGACTTTTGCACAGCTCTCAATAAAAAGGACTCATGTTCAGCGGAACAACAGAGATAATAGAGGACTACATCTAGACTATAGAATTAATGAAAGAGTTAATAAAACCCACATAGAAACCAAGTGACAGTTGCGTGTAGAGCTCTCGATTATGACAAAGGCTGGAAATGATCTTTACCTCTGACTTTTCCCTCAGTAAACTGATTTGTCACCTGGTGAAAAGGTAAAGGGTTTTTTTGAGCAAGGACTAGAAACAGGGTTGGGATTCAGAAAACTGAAGAACATATAAGCCAAGAAGTAGTTGCGTTGTAGTTCAGAAAAGTAAAGCCCATAGAAACCAAGTAATTGTTGGTATTTTCAGAGCCCTCAAGGTACGTTTGGGAATGTACTACACTTGTCCACTGCTCTGCTAACTCACTTATTTTATACTCATATTGTAACACATTACTTATTTTTTATTTTTTGCATTTTACAGGCCTTACCAAAATTTGACTCCTCAAAATCTCTCCTGACTGTTACAAATTTACAGGTAAAACAAATTAGGAAGTGCTAGAAATTTTATGTTAGACATAAGTATTTATTTCTCTGGCATCAGTTAGAGATTTTTTTGGTTCAGAAAATACACTTGTTATTAGTAAAAAAAACCAGCAAATAGAAAATATATTCTCCTCAACAGTTTACCATTTCCTAAATTTGAAATTTTATGGCTGACCTTTCAAGGGAGAGGCAAATAACATTATCAGCATTTTGCAAATGGGAGCCTAATATGTTCAAATCTGTGACTTGTCTGTGCTAAGCATACTAGTAGAATTAGTCGGGTTTTGTCATGATGTGTAGAGTCTGGTGTTTATCCTGCTAACTCACTGAGAACATCAGTCATGTAGCCTTACAGTTTCTGTCAATCAGAGCTGTCTTCATAGATTTCTCCTGATTCAGGTTGGGGTTGATGTCCATTTCTGGGGGAAAAAAAAAAAAAGCAAATCTGTAAACCAGTTAATGGACAGTCATTTCTTATTTTAATTAAAATCACATATTCATCAATAACTTCTTTTTTTTGTTTTCATTTTAAATAATTTTCTTTCATTTATCTTGTCACAGATCCATTGAGTCAGTAGGGGTAAATGTTAGCAGAATGTGGAAAAGAAGCTGTTCCAGAAAAATAAATTGATAAAGTAGAAAAAAAGCCTCTTTTTTCCTCTCCACTTTTCTCTCTTTTGTTTACAGTAAGCTTGTGTATCTCCTACAGCAATCGATATTAGAAGATAGAAATGAGATGTCTATCTTGACAGCTTTTGATCTCAGTAGTTTCAGATTTATTTTGAAGTTGTGCTTTATCTCAAGCTTTTGATTTGAACACTACACAGTCTATAAGGGGTTCTTATTGGTCTCCTTACAATTTTGCGAAGCTGTGTAGACTTTCAACTTCTAAATTTATTAAAGTGAGAATATTAAACTCAAGATAAAACAAAGATGCTATAATGAATAACAAAAAGATTCTATGAAATATGCTTTCAAGTTAGGGTGAATTGTAACAACAGACTTTCCTTTGAGTTGAGATTTCTGAACTAAAGATTTTTTGAGACCACCTTAGCTCAAATAGCGCTATGGACAATGCAGAAAACTAGAACTCTCACTGAGTAATAGCTATAATTTAATAGATGCACCTTCTACTGGAAAACTGATCACTGAGGGTGTAGCAAGTGGTACTAAGGGGTGAATTGAGTTTGGAAAGGAAAACTGTAACTCATCTGTAATGACTAATAGCGTATTAGTAATATTATTCATGTTAATGGTTGATAAATGTCATTATTAATAGAAGCAGAATGTGCCTTCAACCAGTAAAATGTAAACTGTGCCATTTCAAATAATCCCCAGTTAACTTTCTTATAGGTACTGGAAGACATTTTTAATTGGAGTCTGTCTTTAACAATGGTACCACTGTGCAACCAACAAATTATGAATAAATTAGCCTTAGCCAAAATGCATTTCATCATTTGCCTTTCTACCACAATAAATAATATACCTGAAAAAGTGGAGAAACATATCTATTCTGTTGATAACAACAGCTTGAACGAGCCAAGCAGAATTACAGCATCGAAAGCAAAAGGTAACTAAAAGGCTGGTGGAAAAGTGCATTTATTCTGCAACTTGTTTCAAGGATAGTTTTTCCACTTTTAACTACATATGCATTGACTTGTCATATTATAAACAATATTCATATGAAATATTGCTGGAAAAATCAATTACTGAAATAAGTATAAGATTTTTCAAGGATTTTTTAGCTGATATATTTAATATTATTAGAGCTGTATTCCTCACTTATTCTGATATTGAAAGTCCCAATTATAAATAGAGAAAAAAGGGGCATATTCTTCAAATTACTGAAAATGCTTTGGTTCTGCATCTGTTATCATATAATCATAGAGTTGTTTAAATTGAAAAAGATGTTTAAGATCATTGAGTCCAGCCGTTAACCTCTGAAATTTACTCTGAAATGTATTTGACAGTTGATGCTGATAAGAATCCAAGACAACAGGAACAAAGAGGCAGAATGGTGCAGCTCGTTGACTGTAAAGATGAATTAAATATGGCCATGCTGAAGGTAATTTCAGTTTTTAGAAAAAAAAAGCAGCTTAAGAAGCTGCAGATTGTTCCAAAAACATTGCTAATGCTTTCAATGTTACAAAAATTATGATGGGAGGATGACATGAATAAGGGGACTAGAAACTTCTGTATCTAATCTGATTGTAATCTTACTAACCACACATGAAATCTTGGTGGATGGTGCAGGTTTTCAAATGACATCCATGGGAAATATTGTTACAGTCAGATCTCGCTATGACTGTTTGAGCAAGAATGCTAAAGACTGAATTCAAGGATTACAAGATAAAACAATCTTCTTTCAGAGGGTAGTGCCTATAGCACATGTCAGAGACTCTGATGGGGCAGTATGCTCTCCAAATAAATGGAAAACCATTCTCTACCACATCTGAAATGTTTCAAATTTTTCATGTTCCTTTCTGATACTTTATTTTGGAGAAAACATAGCACAGTTTATTGTTTGAAGGAAGTTGATTTGTTCAGTTAGTTTTGATTTTAGCTTTCTTTTTGTTTTGTTTAATTGTAAACTTCATGCTTGGCAGTTGCACATCACAAAAAGACCTGAATTGAGGGCTGATGTATTCTTCTTTCAGAGGGGTCTGCTACTTTGGAAATATCTACTTTGGGCCATTGTTACAAACAATACATCTGGAGAAGTGGAGGATAATTTTGTATGGCAATTGGTATATGCCCTACACTAGAAAGTTTTAGTACACCTTGAAAATAACTTAAATAGAAATGTTAAATGAACTTGAATGGAGCTTGTTTAAGAGACATGATGTATTTCTTACCCTTCTGATTTGTTTTTTTTAACCATTTTGTTCTTCCAGGTTTTTTAAGTAGAGCTCTGAATTCATTGAGGAAACTAGTCAAAAATCTGGATGATACACACCTCTGAGTTATTTTTAATTCTACTGAAATCTCCATGATTGAGATCTTATTTAAAATTAAGTTTCTCTTAGATTTTGTTTCATAACTTCTTGCAACTTTCTCAGTCAGAAAGGCAGTAAATTACAGCTGAAATTTCAGGATAGATACTGTCCTCAAGGATCTGTCAAAATATAAATAGAAAAGGATGTAACACTTCTTCAACATCTTTAATCTTATCTTTTAATATTGTGTATTATTGTTTAAAAATACTAAGCATAGTAAGATGCATGGTATTAAATTATCAAGAACAGGTAGAAGATAAAGATAAGGATGAAAAATTATTGTGTAATATTGCTACACCTTAACATATGTAGTTAAGCATAAATTGCAATAGTTCAGGCACAGCTAAGATGTTGCTACTTTCAACACATTGAATCTGTAAACCTGGAAAAAGCATTATTGCCCCTTCCCACTATTTATAGAACAGACATATTGTATTCAAGTTGATTTGTCTTAGTGTGCAGTGATAGTAGGTTATAACAGAATAAAATACTTTTAAATATTTTTAAAAAAAAATTCTTTCATTATTTTTTGAAATCATGAAATACCATGTTCTTTCTAGGGGATTTTATTGACAGAAGCTGAAGAAAGTCTTAACCATCTTGTGCAAAACATACACGACAAATACAATGGGGAAATATCTCAGTGTTCTGCTGAAGATTTAGGGGCTCTCACTGAGGCCAAACTTCAGCTTGCTGCTATTAATCAGCAAAGACATCAAGCAGCTTTCAGGTAAGCAGTATTAGGAACAACCTTTTATTACACAGCCTTGACTACACAAGATTAAAAAAATATCCATCAGTTTTTAATTTGAATCTTTTTTGTCTACATTAATCTAAATCTTAGTAACCAGCCATAACAATCCCACTAGTGTATCTAAAAATGTAAGTTAGATTGACATTTAATTATTAATTGTTGCTTTATTTTACTTTTTAAAAGATTATCAATTATTTGGATATGATTTCTCTGTGTGGAGTTTTTGTGGTACAGTGTTGTATGAAAACAAAGGAAAAATTGCAGTGTTCATTGTTTTTGCTAAAGTAAAAGCCTGGATGTGTTAGGTCATGAGTTTTTTCTAATTTTAAACTGTACAGCAGAGCACTAATGTTATCTCTGAACGACTCAATTCTACTTTGTTCTAGAATGCCCCGTGTTACTGTCTAAAAGAACATTTCCTCTTGTTGTATTTATTGGTGTCAAATTAAAATGTTTAAATTGTATGTTTGAAATTAATTTGGTTAAGCATTGAACTAATCTTTCACATATTAGAATAGATTTTAGCAGGCATTAATTATATTGTTAGTGATAGTATGTAAAATACTGTTGTATTTACATGATCTGTGACAAATTTTCTCCAAATTATAATTTCCAAATTTTGTGATTTTTTTGAGAAACCATTTTTTAATGAAACTACCATTTTGCCATTCTTTGACTATATGGGCCATACAGAAATATGTGAACTCTTTGTAGATATTCAATTCTCAACATCATTTTGATCTAGCTAGGAGGATTCTTCTGTGTAGCATACCTGTAATTTAAAATTAATTTGTATGAGAAGGATAGTATTTTAACAATACATCATTTTTATGAGTATTAAGTAAGTTCTTTTCATCTAAGTTTTTTATTAAGTTAAAAAATCTTTAAGAGTACAAATTGTTCACTTGAGATGCAGCATATAGAGGTGTAGCACTGTCGCTTGCCAGGCTATATTGAGAATGAGAATGTAGTCAGTATTTGTAATTTTTGTTAGGTCTAATCTGACTAAACGCACCAGAATCATCACAGTAAATGTTTTATTATAGTATGCATCAAGCAAAAAGCAAAATTAACATTTTTTGATTTCTAGAATACTGGTGAACACTGCTGTAACACTCATGCTGATGAAGTGGCAAGTGATTCAGCAGGCCAACAGATAAACTAACCTCAGTGGTGGTTTTTTTTTTCCCTTTTTACTCAACTAACAAAGAATAAATGTTTTCTTCTATGTCAAAATTAAACTATCTTTCTTCACCCAGCTGTCCTTTAAATAGTACAATTCTTTTTTAGCTGCTATCGTACATCAATAAAAAAATAAAATTTTCAAGGACAGGAGCTTCACAGTTCTGTATAGACTACTGTACTGAAAAAAGTAAGAGTACTGCAGCGTGGTCTTTCACTTGGGTGTTGTTTATGGTATTTTAAAAGATAAAAATTTCCCAACAGTTCAGATACTAGGACTTTAGTAATTTAGTAGTAATTTCATTAGTGAAGAAGGCAAGTAATTTGTGGACATTTTTCATCATGTCATATTAATCTATTTCAGTGCCTTTTCATGTACCTTAAATTCATCAAAGAGAAAACAACAGATCTCTGGACAGTGACCTCATTGTGCTTTTGAGTGCTATGTAAATTTTATAAAATTATCATATGAGTAACTAAAGACCAATACACAGACTTATGAAATATCCAGAGCATAAACTAAGTGTAGCTTGATACTAGGCTTGGTAAAACCTGTATTAGTAGACTTCTGATGCAAACTTTCTCACCTTTCTAAACTGGTTCCAGCGAGCAAGCCTTTTTCAGTGCAGTACCTAGCTTTCTGACGTGCAGCTATATCCTAGAGTGTAGTTTCTCTCTTGGTTTGTAACTTCTCTCAGATTGAAGAAACTTTGAGAGTATCAAGGGTTCCAATGGATGTCAAGCATTTTACGGATTTTTTTTTTTTTGACTCTCAAATTTTTGATGGGTGTTTAATGGGCCTTATATATTGATAGCGGTCATACAGCAGGAGGGAAAAAAACCAACCTGCCAACAAACAAAGCAAGGAATTGGATTTTTTTAATCTATTTTACAATTTTAGCGCACTGCCATCCACGGAAACTGCTGATATATCTGCCTCAGATACAAATGAAACATTCCTTCAGACAGCTGAATGTTTCCTGCCTGCCAGCCTAGAAATCAAACTTTGCATGATATTGCAGAAATTCATCATTTTTTTTTCCTTTGGTGAAATGTCTTAGTGGTGAAATTGTTCTAGTCAGCTGTACTTTCCTATTTTGATCATCTTGTCACTTTCTGATTCAGTTGATAAAAGGATGTGTATTTTGTCAAGGGAAATATATATAGACACATCACTCTTATTGACAACAGAAGAGGGTCACAAAAATTTCATCAAGGAAAGCTTCTACATGACAGTTTCTGTCTTGCAAAAAATTTACCCCTCGGAACAAGTTTGTGTACAGGACTAATTCCATTGATCTCAAGGAGAGTACTGACATTGTGTCCCCTCTAAGTATGTGAGTTAGAATTCTAATTATCCAAATATATGCTTGTCTTCTTATGTGAATATATTACTGCTTAAAACAATATATATATGAATCTTTGGACTTGTGGTCTGCATTTTCCTCATGAAATTTATGTGTAAGCATGTAGGTGAAAAAGGCCTAATTTTCAGAATTGCTAAATGTTGACAACAGCAGTTCACTGGAGGCTCAGTGGTGCTCAGGAAGTTAGGTTAATATTTCTTGAAAGCCTGTATATACTCTTGGGTGATGCACATTCTTCATCTTATTTAAGAAATATTAGTCATAGCATCTCAAACAATATTTTGAAAAACATCAGATTTTGCTGTAATTTTAACTTTAATGCCTGATTTCAGGGGAAAACTCTTCTATTTCACTACATTATCCTTACTGTCTGTTTCGTCTTTTTCGTTGTCACAAAGAAACTTATCATCAAATTCAACATTGATTTATTCTCTTCTCATTTTGTTGAATAAAACTGAGATAAAGGGATGATGGAGGTTCGGATTGAATTCTGAGAACTAAAAGGCAAGATATTAACAGTTTTGGTTCTCATTATTTTGGGGTCTATGTGCACTGAATTGGTGTAATCCATCCAGGTCTGCATCACAAAACCAGCAAGCAGGATAGAATCAGAAATGACAGGAAGACTTTAACTGCCCTCTTATATCTGAAGGTTATCCATCCTGTGGTTAGATACATGTTGGCAGAATAATGTGAGTAATTTCAGAGTAGAACAGCTCATTTTCTGACTTTGCTCATGAATCAAGAACTTTTCCTTTACAACAATTAGTCTAGAACTTCTCAAAAGCAGTAAATTCACACAGAGATTGAATGTCTCTTGCATTAAAAGCTCTTTACAGTGTTCTGGCAGTGTAAAAAAGGACTTAAGGTGCTGGTAATTTATTTATTTTTTTGCTTCGTATCAGCCAGACTATGTAAAGAAAGTTTCTATGCATAAAAAGACAGCATAGATGAGAATTTTGGTTTTACATTTTTAACAATTAACCTCTGAAATATCTTTTAAGAGGTGAGCTAGGGATACCTTTAGAGACTTTTGCATAATTACAAAAATATGTTTCAGTGGGTAGAGAATAATTAGAATTGTAAAAACAAAACAAAACAGAAAAACCCAAAATGTTTTAGAGTAGGAAAGTAGAGATTTACAGATGTAGGGGAAAATTTACAATTGAAGATGAAAAACTAATACCATGAGATACTGGTTTTGGTAGTTCTCAGAATATTCTGAGTAGCATGTTCTTTGGGCAGCAAATCCTGTTATGAAAACAGATTCCACTTTGTTGGTTTTGAAAATTTCTTTATATCATGAAATTAACTGTATTCATGAAGTCTGGTTTTATAGGTAAGGATTTTTATAGATGTCAGCCTAAAAAGGAAAAAAAATAGGAAGGAAAGGAAACTTGACAATATTTTGAGATCCCAATTCACAGTTTCTGTAGTTTCAATATCTTTGTAGATGCTGTTTGGAGTGGACTCAAAAGGATTTGTGGTTGGAGTTGGGGGGCAGTAGACTCAGTGCCATGTGATTGCTCACTGATGAGGGTTTGCAATTATGGCACCTGGCTTAATTTTCAGTTGATGTTGTTTACTGAGATCCTGTGAGTGTTTGGTCATGTGGATTTAACAGAAGGATCAACATGTAGACTGGAAAGGCTTTAAGAAGGAAGGTGTTTTCTTTCCTCTCTAGTAGTGGATGAGATACCGGTCTCCCAATATATTTTTTCATTTTCAATATTTTTACATCTTCTAATTTCTAGAAGCCCATCCCTTAAGACAGATATGCGTAACTGAAAGTCATAGTGAGTTCTGTTTTGTTTGCTGCAACAGAATATCTTGGGTTATCCATTATTATCAAGTTATGTCTGTTACTGGAAAACTTTTTCTCTTACTGCTCTTTTCTCACTTTCATACTGCGGTGCCTACAAATTCAGAATATAGTTCAAGTGCAATTTTTTTGTTGCACTGAAGCAAAAACTGATAACTGCTGATAGGCATCTCTGATGTAGCCAGAAATAAAGTCTCTATTATAATAAAAGCATAAAATGGCAAATATAATTAGTATTTTTTAATAACATTGTTCTGTATCACAGTGTTGCTTTGGCTTTCTCTGCAATTCGACTTCTCCAAGATGCAAAAATTTTTAGGATGGAACCAACATGTTTTCAAGAAGAAAAAGATGAAAGGGAGTGTTCGGTATGTGGATATTTGTTTTACACTATTTTTTCTAACTATATGAGGTCTTGTATTAAGAATTGAGTGATTTTCAGAATAGTAGAACAAAGCAGTCATCTGTCTTATGTGGTTATCATTAACCTAGAAAGAAAATGATGTACTACATGCTTCAGATACCCACTTGTCTGTAGTAAATGCATTATGTCTAAAATCATAATTTTTATTTGTATATGGTTAGGAAGTACAGATTTTATTTATATACTTTCAAATGGCAACATTGAAAATATTTTGTTTAAAAAAACCCAAGCAAACAGAAAGTGGAAAAAATAGCTCTCAGGTGAAAATCTTGTATTATTCAGTTAAAGTATTGTAGGTTTTTTTGATTGAAAACCTGCTTCAGAGTACCCTCTTCAAAAAGGCAGACTCCTACATTTTCTTAGGACTGCTCTGTAGCCAGTAACTGAGTTATGGATTTTTTTTCCTTATTTGCGTGAGTGCAAGTCATTCCTGATGATTTCTTGTATAAGTAAAATAAAAGTGGTGCAATTGTCTATTTATTGCTTGCTGGAACAAATCTTTAAAATATGAGCTGTGGAAGTTTAGTAATAGAAGCACTGTTTATAATATGTGAAGATGGCACAGGGAGTTGAGCTGAGAAGTCTCTCAAACACTTACAGAACTATATTGCATTAATATTTGTTTCTAATCACCAGAAACACTAAAAATTTGAAATAAAAAATCATTTTTTTTTCTACTATCTAATGAACTACCAGAATTTGATATTAATTCTGCACTAGAATTAAACTTTTATGTGCTTAGAGTTTTGTGTAATGTTGCTGTTTGAGAGGAATAAAGTCAAAGCTGTTCGAATTATTCTTCATGACACATAGTTTCTGGATATGTTTATTCACTCTCCCATAAAAAAATGCTTTGTCATTTGCTACAATTCTTTTTTTTTTTTATAGGTAAAAAGTTAAATAATAAATGGCCTCCTGTTATTAAAAAAATATTTATCTACCCTTCAAGTAAACTTTTGGTTATAATTATGTTATTATTTGTAATGTATTTGTGTTAATGTGATTGATTTTAGTCTGTTGCTGCCCTGTTGCTGTGTTTGTAGTTAAGTAGTTGACTCAGAAAGTAACATTGCTCTTGCTTTTGGAAATTATTAGGACTTTTACACTGAAGATGTTCAAATGCCTCACAGTGTAACAGAACAAGACCGTATGAATGTACATCTGTGGCTAAGGTGTCGTACAATGTTAGTGACTGCACTAGTAGCACAGATACACGGTGTTGGTGTCATGGAAGGTATTACACTTTTTTTAGTTTCGACTTTTGGATTATAATGAACAAGTGAGGCTATTCTGACACAATTCGTATTCATAAATAAAAAATATTTACATTCTGTGGGGCAGTATTATCACTGAGCAATTATTTGTATTAAATTCATCTAGTACAATAGGAAAATATATTTCTGAGCACGATCTATTCCTAGAGCATGTGAATAGAAAGCACTATATTAATTTTACTTGATCATCATTATCTTTTGATAAATCATTTGTTTGAAAAAGTTTAAAATGTTGTAAAGTCATTAATTATGTTTGTTTTAAAAAGTTTTAGTATCTCCAATAAATTAAATGTTCTAGATTCTTTTTTTTTAAAAAAATGAATTTAAGTGAGATACTACAAAATGCATTTGTTGCAGTTTAATTATGAATAAAATGTTTTTCATCCCTTATTTCTGTGAATTTAGCATGAACTCTGATGATCACTTAAATATCATAATTATAGTCTGTAGCCAAACTTATTTAATCTTTTCTGGGTAATTGCTGTTAAGGCTGTTACTATTTTGAAATGATAAAGTAAGATCAGATTTTATAACAAGTAGAATATGTTTTATGGGTGAAAATGACACATGATCTACAAAATCTAATTATTTATGCTGGTGGCTTACATATAAATAAGGTATTTGGATTAATTTAAACCAAGTGCTATTTAAGAACTAAGTGATTTTTTTTTTCTTTCTATATAAAGTAAATTTGGCACAGAATCACACAAATGGTAAATTTGGAATCTATAACATCAGATTTCCTGTAAATTTTTAGTGTGGAAGTGACTTATTAAGAATGGTAAAAGATAATGTAAAGTCTTGTCTATTGTATTTTTACTATACATATATTCTCTTCTTTTAGCAAATGACATGGCTGAACGCAGAAGTGTGATAAAAGAAGTAATACGAGAGGCAGAAGTGTTTGGCGATATTGAGACTCAGGCTGAAATGATGGTGCAAGCTGCTATTCTTGACCTTCAAGAAAAACGTCCTGTGGCAGGCATTAAACTTCTTTTGCAGGTTTGAGCACAGAAGGGAAACTGTTCGCTTTTCTTCGATGCATTTTTCATGTAGTCAGAACAGCTGATGCCAGCATTAAATAGGCTTGAAATAATGCCTTTAAAATAGATGGTTTTTTTACCTTTTTGTGATTTGTCCTCATAAATAGCAAAAGTAGTAACTACTTTGGTCTGTGTTGTCTTTGTCCAAACAGAATATCATCAGTTTACTCCAAGAAGATACATTCATTTCCCCTCCAGCTTCTTTAATTCTTGTGAAAAGTATGCTGCTTCTGGCAGACATACTGACACTGCAAACAGTAGAGGATACAGAACACTGCTCTTCTACAGTGGAACCATTAAACTTACTAATTTTGGCACATGAGCTTACCATTAAAGCAGTGAGTATATGTTGGTGATTTACACAGCATTTGCAAATCCTTCCAACAATCTTAATTATCTATTCTGGAAGCTATTTTAACTATTTATTAAAAAGAGTGATTCCTATTAACTGATTACTTAAATTTTCTCTAGATTACATAGTGTAAAGAAGTAATTCACCTTACCAAATGTGTTTATGCATACTCGTCATGCATACTCATGTATGTGGTCTGGTACTTCCATACAACTTAAAAATTTTGAATCATAGAATGGCTTGAGTTGGAAGAGACCTTAAAGATCATCATTCCAACTTCCCTGTCATGGGCCAGGACACCTCCCACTAAACCAGTTTGCTCAGAGCCTCATCCACCTTGGTCTTAAACACTTCCAGAGATGAAGTGTCCACAGCTTCTCTGGGCAACCCATTCCAGTGTCTCACTCATAGTGAAGAACTTCTTCCTAATGTCCAATCTAAATCTACTGTACTCTAGTTTAAAACCATTGTCCCTTGTCCTATCACCACACGCCCTTATAAAAAGTCCCTCTCCAGCTTTCCTGTAGGCCCCCTTCAGGTACAATAAAAATAAGTGAGGAGACATGAAATCTGTGAGAGGAAGGTATAGTAATAATCCATTTATCAATTTGGTGATCCAAAAATAGATATGCACTTCTGCAGTCTCTACGCATTCTTATAGAATCATAGAATCATAGAATGGTAGGTATCTCTGGAGATCATCGAGTCCAACCCCCCTGCCGGAGAAGGATCACATAGGGCAGGCCACACAGGAGTATATCCAGGTTGGTTTTGAAAGTCTCTAGAGAAGGAGATTCCACAACCACTTTGGGCAGCCAGTTCCAGTGCTCCGTCACCCTCACAGGAAAGAAGTTTTTCCTCACGTTGAGGTGGAACTTCCTGTGTTCCAGCTTGTGCCCATTGCCCCTCGTCCTATCACAGGGCACCACTAAAATAGTTTATAAAGAAAAGCTTTTGGATCAAATTCTTTCCTCATATTTCCTAATACGGAATTTTAATGTGTTGAAGTATTTGTTCCCCCACATAATACAGAATCATATGAATCACTTCAGACTCAGACTTCCACTTATGAGACTTGCTAGCCTTCAAGAGACTTAGCACTTTACAGCATGTCCCCAGTGCCTTATTTCCATGAAAGAAAAGTTTGACTGTTCCATACATGTTATTTTCTTTTTCTTTTCTGGCCTTTATTGAAATGACAGATCCTTTCTAGGGCTTGGGTTCCTTGGGAGATCTATTCTTAAAAACTGATTTAAGGGAGTTTGCTTTTATAAACCAAACTCTAACATTAATAACTTTAATCAAGAGTTCATTGAAATTGTTCATTTACTACCAAACTCCTCTTCAAAGAAGACAAGTACAGACTGAAGTAAAGGAGTTTGGGAGTATCAAGCCCTTTTCTAGTGCTCTTTTACAAGACACATTTGAATTCCAGGATTTTGCAATACCTAACTTACTTTTTCAACCTGCTATTTAATTTGTTGTCTGTAACTTGGTTTTACAAATCATACTCTTGCCATAGATTTTTGTTTGTGGAGAACCCATTGAACGGCAAATAGAAGACAGTACATTGACTTGCCTGGTCCTACCTACAAAAAATATCTACCTGCCACATATCAACTTACTAGCCCAAGTCAAAATGAGAATTGGTAAGAAAAACAGAATTTATTATTATTATTTTAGTTTTTTCATTAATTTTCATTCATATTTTATGCAACAGCAGATAAACTGATGCATCAGAAGTGAATGTAGTAAATCAATAGTTTTCATTACACAAATGAAATATTTTGAAAACCAACAGTAGATCCCTGTTTGGCTCCACGAACTGTGTATAAGCAAGGTACAATTCTTAAAGAACTATGATCAATAAAGGCTTAAATACTAATGTTATAGCTTGATAAAACTAATGGGAAATTATAGGTTTTTTAAGTGGAAGTTAACAATACTTTTCCAACTTTTGTGCAATGTATTTATTCTGGAAATTTGGAACTGCTGAGAGGTTTAGGTCTTGCCTACAACTGCCAGGTAAAATAAAGTTATAAAGTAGCTTACTGCAATTCCTTCCAGACAGTTTGTGAAAGGGCTGGTTTGTGTAGCCTAAGCTTCTTTTGGATGGCCTAGGTAAAACCTCAATAGCATCATAAAGCAGTGAAATATCATTCTATTTCTGTATTTACATCCATTAATCACTCAGGTTTTTGAGAATTGGATTTTAACAGTAAATATATAACAGTATCTTTTCTAAGGAATTTGCTTCTTTTTGCATAAATGGGTTTTCTATTAAACATTTTTTTTTCCTTAGGGGACACATTAGCTGAAAAAATAGCTTGTACACCTGCAAGAGAAGATCCACTGCAATGGTTACGTGCTCTCAAACATTTAGAATCAGCATTGAAGCTCTGCAGAACATCTGCAACAAAAAAATTAGATATGGAAGCTGAACTTCTTTTTCAGATAGGTAATAAACCTCTGTTTGTATATCATTACCTTCCTAACAATGTTATGCCTGTGATGTCTCTTAAAAGGGAAGTTTTCTTATAAAACCAGAACAGATTTGGGTATTTCTCACCCTGTCTAGCTGCAGATCTCTCTCCTGTGTTTAGTATCACACCAGCATAGCTGAGGTTGCATTATGCAACAAATAATTTCAAAACTGCAGTAGAACTTCTCCCACCTGTATGTTATCAGAGATCAAAGGTTGTAGCTAATGAGATTAAGGCCACTGTAGAAAGCCAATTAGCTTCTTTGCCTCAATCTGAACTAAAGAACATGAGAAGTTCAGAAAAAAAATTTCTAAATGATTTTAAAAAGCTCATGAATTACACAGTGTTTGCGTGTATCTGGATTTTAGTGGCATTGTTAGGATATTTTATGATTTGTTAGGGTTCCAGCCAGAAAGGCACTCAAGACTCTGTAAAATAACTCTTGAAATGCCATTTATTGAAGTTTAAACTATAAGGAAAAAAAGGATAGTGAATAATTTTATATCCCTTCAGATGCTGAGAACCATAAGTTGTGTAGTATTGAACGTGCTTCCAATCAGAGTGTAGCACAACGTGCAGATCCTGTCTGTGGCAAAGTTGCCTCATTTTCGTCTTCTGTTTTTCTTAAAAGAAAATGATTCTATTCATCATTTCTACTGTCAAACAAAAAGCATATTCAGAAAAAAACTTCTTGTTACGCTCTTACAGAAAGGGCAGATGGTGTAACCACTGGTATTGAGAAGATGCTGCCAACAGGCACTTCTGTAACAGTTACCTGGGTACATTTATCCTGTGGCTCAGGAACGTGCACAGCACAACACAGGCCTGAAGGCCATACTATGTGCAGCATAGTGCAGCACAGAACAGGCCTCTGCCTCCTGTACATTAACTCTTCCAAGTACAATGGTCTTCTACGTAGGATCACTATACGTTAGAAGTCATTGTAATTCCAAAGTTTGATTATTTTAGCTACTCTATGAAGTGATTTGCTATAAAAGCATTGTGCATTACATTTAAAACAAGCCAGAGAAGCTTTGCTAAGCAGGAAGATAATAGATAATTCACTATGTTGTTCAGCTTTCATGGAGGGAAAAACAAGTTGGGTCTTAACAGAAAAAAAAAACAACAAAACCCTAAAAATCTTGCAAATCTGATTTCTGTATTTCTTCTGTAGGTAAGGTGGAACGCCAGATATCTGAAGCAGGCAATAACAAGTCATCTCAAGCTGTTGAAACCTTGTTGGAAGCTATACAACTCAGCCAGGAACATGATCAAAAATTTGAGTAAGAAATTAGCTATATAACTTTCAAAATAATTTTAATCACACATGAATATATTTTTTTGACAGTTCACAGACATTTGATATAAGACTTCTATTATGAAGTATCTTTTATGTTTTGGATAGTTTTCTTCTATTGGAGTATAGAAGAGCTACTATATATTTACTATCTTATTTAAAACAAATGCTGAGAACATTTGAAAGCATACTTTAGGGTACAGAAAGTTACAGCTTTCGGTTCTGTTTCCAAATTTGTACCTTCTCGGTCAACATCCAGAACAGAGTTATCAATTAAACAGTTTTATTCATATTTCAGAAGATGAGCTGTGGTCTGCCCCCTTCCAGATAATAGAAATCCAGCTTGAAAAGGTTAGCAGCCAGAAACAGTCAAAATAGAGGCAGAAGGAACATGGGAAATGTGTTTGTAACAGATACCAGGACAGTCACTTTGACTTTAGTTATCATCATAGAAGATGCCTGAAGAGCTGAGCCAAGCCAGCCAATAAATTCTGTCAAACAGCTCTGATACATTGAACTTTAGGGTTTTTTTTAGTTTCTTGACCAGTCTTAATGAATAATGTGCTATGTCTGGTTACAGACAGTGTAAAGGCAGCAATTTACCTTGCTTGTTTGGATATTCTGTTGCTTTAGTTAATCAACCAGAACTCTGAACACAGAAGCAGTAGCATAGTAATAAACCTCTATAAGCAGTCAGCATGATGGAAGATAGTACAGAAATGGGCCGTGGTGATGTTTTGCAAGTTTAATTTGCTACAGTTACTTAATTTGCTGCCATCTTTCTAAAAGAATGTGCAACAGCATCGATGGACCTTGCATGTTCTATTTTAGAGTCCAAAACATCCTGAACACCTTTGTACAAGCCCTCTGATATCTGTTGGATTGTTTAATTATAGTTGTTTTTTTATGTCTCAAATCCTTTCTTGTTGGAAAAACTAGAAAGTTAAGGAAATTGTCACTGACTAAGTGAAGAACTTCCCATCGTCCCACTTAGTTTGTCCTCTCTGTATTGTACTCTTTGACTTTTAAGTAGATGATGAGGGCTGGGTGAATGATTTATTTGGTGAGGCTGTCTGGCTATTCTTATGCAAGGGTCAGATTGTAATGCTTACTTTGATAGTAACATTGATTGATCCGTGTGTTGTTTCTCACAGGTTAATAAGAAGATCATACCTTGAAATAGCACTATTTTATTTGCATTTTGCCAGAAACAATGAGGATGTGTCACAGATAGATGAGATGGTGCCTTCCAAATCAAACGTATGTTTTCTATCTTTTGGGTAGTAGCCTCGTCAAAGCAGAAATATATTTCTGTTAGAACATTGTGCACCTTGCTAGACTGACTATTCCTTTCAGTGCGTTATAAATCACAGTGATAGAAAATCCTACTAGAAAAATCACACAAAGAAATCATACAGGATGGCAGTAGAATTTTATCTTGTTTGATGTTATTTCTCATGTTTATTGCATTGAATGATAATATTTAAAATATTTTTCTATATATAATAGGAAGAAACAGAACCAACAGTGATTTCATTTATGATTATGCACTAATTAATTTATACCTTGCAAAGAAAATGTAACATTCAAATCTGGTTTTTAAGTGCTAATATTTATACTTTACCAGATTTCCATTTTTCAGTACAAATATGAGTGAGAGCATGAGAAATACAAAAGGCTTTAAACCACATTAAAGCAGTTAAAAGCCACAGATTCAAAGCATAATATGTAACATAAAAGAGGTAATTAAGATTACAGAAAATGGAAAATTATAGCAAATCTGGATACAATAGTGACCATAGTGTGAGCTGCTCCAAGAAAACTTTTATGGGAGCAGCCAGTTAGTATGCTCTGGATAATTTTTTTCAGTTTTAACAACTAATCCACCGATTTACTATCAATGCTGATTTTACAACTTGCAAATAAAACAATAATACTGTAAGTAGGAGGAGTTTTTTCTAGATTTAAAATATATTTTACCATAATGCATTTAGAATCCTACTGATGAACTGGTGTATAATTTTAGATCTCTTCTGGAGAACTCTCTTCTCCTGAGGAGGCTCTGAAATCAGAAGGCTACAAAGTACGAGCCTGGATTGCAGTAAGAGCAGCTACGCAGGTTGGTGCAATATTCTGAAGATGTAATTTTTAAATTTATTTTTTAAAATTTCATCTTATGCTACTTAAGCAAGCAAACAAGACAAGAATTGAGGTTTTCTGAAATTTCTGGCATGGGTCTTATCTGAGGAAATTAAAATGGACACTGTCTGAATAGTGTATTTAATCTCTCTTGGACAGATTTGACTTTGTTTACCTCAAATTTGATTCAGTGCAAATAAAACAGCACACTGCCTGATATGTGTGCATATGTATCTAACATGTGGGTAGACATGAGTAGCATCCAGGTGATGATATCTGATTTGGAATCACTTATGTAGTAATTAAGCTGTCTGCGGTAATGATTTATTTAAATATGTATCATATGTCAGAGAGAAACAGAATATTTTCCTGACTTTTAAAATTATAGTATGTTGAGTAATTAATTTTTTGTCATCATCTTGCTACTCTCAGATTTTAAAATATATATAAATATTGTAGTGAACCGGCTGTGAATAAAATAAATATTATTTTTAGGTTAGTGAGGCTGTGCTTGCTTCTCAACTATTAATTGGAATGAACAGTGTTAAAGAACACAGCATGGAGGATGCAGTGCTACAGAAAATCCCAGAATTTGCTTCCATGGATCTTCTTGCTTCATACAAAGATTTCTTACCTGGTATTCCTTTATATCTAGTAATATTAGAACATTAACTAACAAGTAAACTGTATATGCCATGTAGTCCAGTAATAAATTTAATATTTAATTTTCATTTATATAAAATTATAAGTCGTATTTGGAAAGTAAATCCAAAATGCTCATCCTGCATAGCAGAACAAAATATTAAGTAGACCTCATTGGTCTCTAAATATTAGCCTGTTCAGGTGTTCAATAGATTAAGAAAAATTGCATTGTTTGCATACTGTGGCTCAGGAAGACAGAGTGCATATACTGACATACTTTTAGAAAAACAGATGGACCTTTTCACAGGACTGCCTCAGACTGCATTTATTTTACAACTAAGAGACTTGATGAAATGGAAGTTTGTGATTTAAAAAAATAATCAGTGAAACTAGGAATTCTGGGATAACGTTTGCCAGACATTATATAAACATTAAGGCAAAATAACTAAAATATAAACACTGGGAACCCTCAATTTAGTGATAAAATTTTGATTCAGTTTCGTAATTTCGATCATCCCAAGTGACCGACAAAGATTGAATTCCGCTGCCTGATAGCTGCTGGCAAAGCTGAGCAACGTCTGCTTATGTACAGTATTTACACATATGTGTTTTGATTGGTTTATGAAAACAAGTGTTATATGCTGAGACTTTCCGTCAATCTGATTGTTTTGTACAAGCTCCATTTGCTTATAATTACAGATATTTTTTTTTCTTTTATCAAATGCAGCAGGTGTTTCTCCTGATATTTCTATTAGGCCATACAAAGAAAAGTACAGAAAATGTAGAAAATCAATACTAGGTCAAAATAGATAAAGGTAAATTGAAATGGAAATGATCAGCACAGCATGCTAAATATTTTCTGTAAAACCATAAGGGAAACACATTGTTTAAGTTTCATCTATAAACAAATCACCGCTTTAACTAAATTCTTATTTTTGCAATTGACAGTGAAATATCAGGATTAATGGAGACATTCAGATTTTGTAGAAGCACACATAATTATTTTCTGGAAGTTTACTATTAGGGATTACTGTAACATAATGTTTGTTCCGTTTGTAATAAGAAACAGAGCAGAAGAGCTGTGTAGGCTTCTGAGAGTGCCGTGTACTAATACAGCAAAAAAAAATACTGTATATAAGCAGTCATACACTGATAACTATACTGATACTGTTTTTTCTCTTTTTGCATAAGTATAACTTTTAGATGGCACAATAAAACACAATTATTTTTTTTCAGTCCATAGCCAAGAAAACATTTCATCGATAATGTGCTTAATTTCTAAAAAGGACTGGATTGAAGCTAACAATAAACATTTCAGAGTATTTAGCTCAGAATTTTGAGTTCAGGTTGATATACCTGAAAAGTTCAACTGCTGTATTTATGACTGATGACTCCTACTATTGTTTCCATTTAGTAAATACCTGCTATTGAACGGTGTACAGAAACAATGGGTTTAGATTTAAATTCAGAGAGAGAGGGAGAAAGCACCTTGCTCTCTACTCCTTTTGGCTTCTTACAAGAACCAAGCAGATTCCTGGCCATGATCTGAGAAATACTTCCTTTCCTAGTTCACCAAACATTAAACCAGAGTAGAAGGAATTTTCCTCTTATGAAAAATATCACCAGGTTCACAAGTTTTAGTTACAGATTAGTCAATTCCAACACTATGCAGATACAGCTTTTTGAATTGCAGCCATTCACTAAACGTGTACTGTTGAACTGTGCTTGGATTGGATTTGCAGATGGATACAAAGTCCTCTCTGAAAGTCCCAAGGCATCTTCTCCTGAAAATGAACAAATCACACAAGATGAGCAGAGCCAAAGTGAAGGACTAGAAAGTCTTGCCAGCAAGGCCAGCCAGAAGAAAGAGACAATAACATGGGTTCACTTAATTCGCTACCACAGTTACTTAAAAAGACTTTATAACACAAATCTTCTATTTGGTATGATTTTTTTCTTCCTTCTTGAAAGTTTTCTCACCATAGGTGAGATAATGTTCTTGGCAGCCAACAGTGTCAGATACAAAGGCAATTATCTGAGATGGTCTCATTTTGAGTTCCTTTAAATTGTATGCGTGCAAAAAACTCTTCACTGAAATCAAGGTTTATGTCAGTTTACAAGTGATGTAAGTGAAGATATTATTACCTTTTTTTCATAATTATTCATAAACCTTCCTGATACAAGGAAAAGCATCTCTCAAAACTTAATTGCTATATCTGAAGCACTTTAAAAAAAAAAACTGTAATCTCTATTTATTTTTACTTCTAGATGTAACAGACTTTAGTCACATCAGAAATAAATCTGTTCAGTTTGGAGGCCTCTTTGTGAGAACTAAGCGTGGTATAAATGGGAAGACTGAGTGTTACTGAATGTGTTTTGACTAAATCCCCAAGTGTTAGGTACTTACTTGGTTTATTTGACTGTAAACAACGGACGGTAATAGGATCTTTCAAAAAGAGTAAGAATCCATTAATTTCAGGGCCCTAATACTCTGCATATACATCTCATGGCCAGCTGCTGGTTATATAAGTGATGACCTGATAGGTGAGAATATAGATTGTACGTATAGGTGCTGCCTTGAGAGAAACTTAGCAGCTCTGAAAAGAGTAATTTCAGAGAGGGTTGGGTTTTTTCCTTATAGCACCAAATGAAAGTATTCTACCCCACCATAAAACTATTAGCACAGTGAGGTCTCTGCAAGTAGGTGTCAAAATGCGCATGTGTATCTCAGCTGTAGTTATCAGTGATGGAGCCTAGGGAGCAACTCAGCTCATCAGCCACTAGCTGTCTAAATGAAGGACTTAAGAGCTCTTAGAGCTTCTTTGACTGGAGTAAGTATTTCTGTATTTATTCTAGTGGATGCTTAGACATCTACTGAACCTAAACCTCAAAACTGCACCTTCCACTTTATGCTGGTTTTTATGTCTAGACAGAGCTTGTTTCATTACCAGCTCTCCAGTGAAAAATTGCAATACAAATGGCATAATCTAGTAATATTTAGGGACAATCACTATAATTGTTGGAAATGCATTTATTTGATCTTGAATTGATTTACATATTTTACTGTCTTTTCAAAATTTATGAATATTGAGTAGCTGTAGAAACTTTACTTTTTAATGGCAAATGATAATGTAATAAAAAATCTCTTTTCATAGCTGCCCCTAACTCAGGACTTGGATCATTTTCTGCAAGAGATGGACGCCTTAGTTCTGTTTTTGACACAGGGCTTGTTCTACGCATAGCAGAAATGCATTCCTTTCTTAAAAATCATTTGTTTGAATATTCAGTGTGTTGTCTTGAGAATTTCCCAGAAGAGCTACATGATGTAGAATTGCCACTTGATAGGCCAGCTGATTCTTCCAAGGTACTTATTTTTTTTCTAATGTTCCAAAAATATGTTTTATACTCGCATTTTGCTCAGATTCTTGCTAGTTCCAATGGTGACATTTCTAAGAACACTATAGAAGAATGAAATTCATAATGCAGAGGATCAGTGCAAAACCCAAATCCTGTGCAAGCAGTGGAGGACACAGTTAACAAACGCCAATATCTTTGTGTTAGTCATTCCTACAAAAATGATCTCTATCCCATGCTCAGTGTATTTAGATCCTGGGAAGATTAAGCAGAATGATATTTAAGAAGGTTTTATTATTACTTAAATAAGTCGGTGGTATTATTAGGTAGGACTGAGGCTTTTAATCTTGTAGATCTCCATGTTTCATACCAAAAATGTCCTGATGTTTCCTTTGTAGTTTTTATGTACAAGCCTCTATATTGTTAATTTGGTCTATCATAAAAACACGACTTTCAAAAAATACATAATTTATGTTTTCTCAAAATTTGTTGAAGGCCTGATGCACCAATTTTTTTCACTAATTATCAGCTGGGTAGAAAATAAGTCTTTTCAGATCTCTGGCTTGTGAATAGATCTTTCGAACTTAGGCAGCTCAAACTGTACTACTCAGAGAAATCTTGAATTGGAATTCTAGAGTCTATGCTGACTATGGCATATGTATTCAATAGCGAATGCTAAAAGTCTTGGAAGATTCGATGTAGAAATAAATGTCTTCAATGTTTCTTCATCCCACTTCTCACATTAATAATTATCCTAACACTAGAAAATTAAAGTGGCAGGTTACTCTCTGTGGTTTATTTTTTACCTATTATGTTCAGTATGAGATGAAGACAGGAGGGCCTTGAGGACTGAGAACTTGTTATCTTATAAAAATGAATTAAAATACTTTTGTGAAAGTAGCTTTTCTGGAGTTGGTGAACTTTCTGCAGTGTTGGACAGCATATCATTACTCATTTCCCAACAAAGAGCTGACTGTGCCACTGAATAAATTGTAAATATATGGTATGTGACATTTATAACAGCCATCATATATCAAAAAATATTTTACTCTGTCTGCTCTTTTTTTGACATAATTAGTATTACACTGTCCTAGAATAATAAGCTTCAGAGCTTACTGTCATGTTCATGACAGGTGCAAGCTGCATAATCATGTGTTAGCTTCACAGTTGTAGACAGCTAACAAGCATAAAGCTCTTACTTTTTTTAATTCTAAGCTCCATTGATTTTTATCACAACATTTTTAGAAGCTTTAACTATTCAGAAGGCTATATAAGTTATTTTTAAAATGTTACTGTAATTTGATACTGGGATTTTTAACAGCAGAAATAGATAAAATTTTTGAAACAATTACTTTTTACTATGTACAAGGTTGTTTTTTTCACATGTGTCTTTGTAATTCTGCTTTTGACTCTTGAAGTTTTTTTCAGCTCTGCTGAACAAAGAATCCAAATTACGTTAAGGAAGCTATAATTAAAATTGTGTGCCCTGTTACATTTTGCATGCTTCTATTTTATTTCACTTCATGATAGTATGTAGGACTGGAAACACTTAACTAAGCCAGTTTGTTGTTTTCAGGCTTTTGAGAAAGCTGAACAGATAAATATTTATGTATGTAATTCAGCAACCCTCCAGTTTGACAAAAGCAGTCATCATATCCTTTCTCAAAAAGATTCAATACGATGAAATGACAAAAGATGCAGTTTAGTGAAAAAGAAAACACACCACAGATTTTAAAAAGAAATATATATCATAAAATGGACTTTAAAGAGCTCTAGTTCAGGGGCATGGCATAAATGAGGTTGTTCCCACCTCCACATATGTATTTTCTCAGAATTTTATTCACTCTCCATGCTTGCAGAATAGTGGGTGATTCATTGCCAAACTAAAGATCCCTAATGTAGAAGAGCCTTGTAGTAAGTGGGCAATCCATGCACACTTCATGGCATACCACGGGTTATGGCTGCTGTTATCACTGCCTCAGTGTTTAGAGTCTATGTGGCATGGATCGTCCCCAGTTGATTGTGATATGCCATGCTGAAGGCATAAATATTTACCGTATTTTCTGAAAATAAAGTGAATAAAATTCTCCAGTGTTTTTTCAGCAATGAACATTGAAAATTAAAAAAGAACTAACTCCCCAGGCAGCTGGTTTCAGTGTCCATGTTTTGGAATCAATGATGGAGACACTAACAGCCTTTTGAAATAGCTTCACAATTCCCTTGAAATGTCACTGTTTGGCCTCCTCTGTTCTTTGCAGATCTGCATAACACTTTAAAAAGTAGAAATGGTATGGCACTGTTCAGCCTTTAAATCAAATATTTTACAATTTTTAAAAAGCTTTTATTCATAAATGAATGTTGGTTGACAGAATTCCTCCATTACTTCATTGGTGAATGACAGACAAACAGTAACTACTAGATGAATAGCTTGCTAATGTTCCATATATATTTTAGTAAATATGACATATGACAAATCTTTGCAAATGAAGTGACTGAGTTTTCAGCAGGTATCCCCCTTTGTTAGTTGCACAGTTAATGAGAAAGCAAATAGGTAAGCATAAGTAAAACATTAGTCTAACATTCAGTTTACTATTTTAATTATCAATATATATATATCTGACAGATTACTTTTTCAGCACTCGATTTTGTATAGTCAGCATGGCAAATAATTTCTTTTAGCAAAAAACGCCATAAGGAAGATAAGTCAAAGGTAACAATCATTGTGACAGTAGGTGTCTCTAAGACAGCCCAGAGGCCCTTTGCATTACCTTTAGAAATGTCTCATCATGTGAACTTTGAAAAGTCTTAACTTGGTAAAATGGACACCTTTTAAAATAACTTCATTTTTATTTATTTATCTAAATAAGCATATATTTGTGTGGGAGTGAAAGTCATACTGATTCTAGTAGACAGTAAATTATAATAGGTTTTGCATGTTACGCTAGAAAAAAATACAATTTAAAGTTTTCTTCTCTGTTTCAGATGTCTCTTAAAATGACTGGAATTACATCAAAGATGTCACATGTGAGAATAGCTTCTCCAGTTTCTGTCATCACAGCAGCAGACAGTCAGATGGAGAATAGGGCAGCAAATGCTTCAAATAAGGAAATTAGCATTCAGTGGTACATTCCTTCTCTGGCAAAGCCATCAAATGATACAGAGACTAAGGTATAACTATACCAAAGCAGTTCCTTACGTATTGGAACAAATTAATTCTCATTTCCAATGAATATTTGTGTTATGACTGATCAGCTTTTAAATTGAATTATACATATACTGATTGGACAGCTGGACAGCAGCGAGCTATATATTTACTGTGCTGCAAACCTGCTATGCAGGACAAACAGAATGCTCTGACAGTTTTTTGGTGGCAGGCCAAAGAAATACTTTGTTGAGCATATAGAGCTTCCAGGCCATGTTGTATTCATGCCTGCTTGCAGGTCCTTGATGCTTTTAGGATCTCTGCTCTGTTAAGATTGGTAAGAGCTGACCAGTACATTCCAACAATACTGTTTGGTGGAAGGCTTTCAGAAAAGCAAAGATACATATATACAGGAAAAATGGAATTTTATAAACCTCAATTCCCTAAAAAGTCAGAGTAAACATGAAAGATGAGAGATTGGGAAGCTGAAGGAAAGCAAGAGACCAGGAATGGAACTTGTTTTATTTTTAAACAGGGGAACAACATGTAGGTAAAAGTTCTGCTACTGCAATAGAAATCCAAGATCTCCAAACTTTTTGGCATAGCAGATCAGTGTCAAATTTTCTACTAGGCCCTTTTCATCTCTATTAGTGAGCTGATATAGAAGCCTTGTGAAGTTAGTGCAAATAATGTACTTTTCAATATAGTTATGACAGTTACTTTAGCAGGACCTTACAGATCATTAGGGATCCAAAGATAACTCTTGAAAACAACTAATATATGAATGCCATATTCTTGACATTTTCTATATAGTCAAAATATTAAGCTACCACTAGAAAGCGTATTTTCAATCATAATAGCAAATTATTTCAGTGAAAGATGAGAACATTCTGTTTCATTTTCTTGTGCTCTTATATTGATACAGCTTTATTAGATTGGTGAGTTATGTGCACTTCAGTGTGATGACAATAATGCACAAGGCCATATAGCAAATAGAACTAATTTTATAGAGCCTTTGGAAATCCTGTAAAAGCACTCTGTTCGGCCTACCTGAAGTTGGAACTTCGGACATGAGCATAAGTGGGATTGATTAACCAGGATCAGGACAACACTGGGATTCTGGTGGTTACCATATAGAATCATAGAATCATTCAGGTTTGAAAGGACCCTTGGGATCATCAAGGCCAGCCATTAACCCTACTCTACAAAGCTCACTCTTAAACCCTTTCCCCCAACACCACATCTAAACGACCTTTAAACATGTCCAGGGATGGTGACTCAACCACCTCCCTGGTCAGCCTATTCCAATGTCTGACTACTCTTTCTGAGAAAATTTTTTTCCTAATGTCCAGTCTAAACCCACCCTGTTGCAGTTTGAAGCCATTCCCTCTTGTTCTATCACTAGTTACCTGTGAGAAGAGACCAACACCAACCTCTCTACAATATCCTTTCAGGTGGTTGTAGAGAGAGATAAGGTCTTCCCTTAGCCTCCTCTTCTTCAAACTAAACAGCCCCAACTCCTTCAATTGCTCTTCATAAGATTTATTCTCCAGACCCTTCACCAGCTTCGTAGCCCTCTTCTGTACTCACTCCAACACCTTGATATCTCTCTTGTACTGAGGTACCCAAAACTGGTCACAATACTCAAGGTGTGACCTCACCAGTGCCAAGTACAGGGGGACAATCACCTCCCTACTCCTGCTGGTCACAAAGGGTATAATTAATTTTCAAACCCATATAAATTATATCCATAATGAAATTGTTTTGCTGCCTATAAAAACAGTACAGTGCAAATTCATGAGGCCACACTCTCCCTTTTTTGAAAGTTGGTTATCTAAGTCTGCATCAGTACTCTGTATTTAGTAGTTATTCTAATCTTGTATCACTGAAACAGCTCAGGTCTACTATACCATACTGCATTATAGCTTACCCATTTCATTTCTTTTACAGGTTTTGCTGCTTTATGCTTATAATACAAAGCCTGTCAAGATTAGCAACATCAAGATTTTCAGTTCAATGTCTATGTTTTCAGGCCACTTGTGGATTCCGTTGGCTAGGTAAATAATCACTGACTTCATCCTGTTATTTCATGCTGTATTAAAGATCAGTCAACCATTTAGGATGAGGGAAAATAAAGTACAAAATATGAAAGAGCTGTAAATCTTTAAAAGCATTCATTTTTGCTTTTCAGTAATTTTTCACTATCAATACTGTAAGATGTTGTGCGCAGCGTTAAACCCATCCAAACATACGCCCTTTCACTACATTATCATTGTAGTTTTGATTCTTAAAGAACTGAGTAACACATGCTAATTACATGACACTGGCATAGCAACAAAAGAAAACTCTAGCAAATCTAAGAAACAGTCCCAGCAGATATTCCCATCCTCTCACTGAAGCAGCTACATTCTCCATTCCATATTACAACTCTAAGCATGTAGGAATCTTTCTCAGTTGTAGCCCCAGATTCAACCCTTGATTTTACATCCTGTGGTGTTTTTCATTGCTTCCTTGTCATTCATCCAGCCTTAGAATTTTTGGAACTGCTGAGCAGGTGGAGGGGGAAGGAATAGCAGGCCAAGAAGAGTTGCAGCCTCTGCCACACTTGTGCTGGTTGGATGAGAAAATCTTTTCTTTGAGAGACATACTTAAAATACTTCATTTTACAATTTTTAATGCAAAAAGCGGAAAACTCCTTTTTGTAAAATCAGTTGTGAAATGAAAGAAAGTGTAGAGCCTAATCAGTATGTAGTAAATGCTAGATCAGCTTAATTATAACCTGTAAACAACAAATATTCTTGTTTTGTATCAGCAATAATGAAAAATCTTGTCTTCTTCCAGGATTATTTCTTTACGGGATAGATTATCTAATCTGAAACAGCAAGTTGAAATGTTGATGCAAAGTTCTAAAAGCTTGTCTTCAGCTCCAGAACCTGCAAGTTCTGTAGAACAAAGTGAAAATTTGAAAATAATTCCTTCAACAAACCCCAAAATGAATGTTGAAAAAGTGCATCTTGATGAAAAAACGGAAGTAAGTGAGAACAGTGCTGCTCTTAAATATGTCTTACTTTATTTAAGATACCTGTTTTGGGGAAATAAATGACAGGAAGGCAGACATAAAAGATTAAACTTCCCTCATGCCTTTCAAGAAATATTGAAATATTTTCACTTTTCATTTAATATTTAACTTTTCCTTATATATTGCTTCTCACTTTACAAAAATATGAGGTGTCTTCAACCTTCCACTTGAAAATAAAGGCTACATCTTCAGGTACATAGATTTGAAAATTGTTGCCTAATTTATAGTATACTACATCTGAAAATGATTGGCAGTGTTAAATTAGCATGACAATCAACCCAAAAGTGTTTTTTAAAAACCTGTTACACATCTTCAATGCAAAATAGGCAGTGATGGTTTCTGAAATAAGAACCTTTTAATAACATTATTGAGAGAGGACTAAAACAGGCAGTGAATTTATTTTCATTTTCTCTACGTTACCTTCCTCTTTTCTTTTTATTAGCAAGGCTGAATATGGTCCACAACCAAATAACTCCCCCCACATACACACACAAAAGAGGCAATTTCAGAATTTTCCATGTGGTCTGTTTGAGATAATGTCATTGGAATAGAATGTTGCCATAGCATAACTGCAGCTTGATAAATGCCAAGGCAAAATAGGCGTTTATTTTCCAAGTGGGAGACATTTATCATGTGACAGGATTCTCTTTATATCTATTATATGAAATGATTAATGATGTAGAGGCTGTCATTTTGTCTGATGGATGCTGTGAAACACTGACAATTGTGCACTGTGCCATTATTACAAGGCTGTGTTTTGACCGGCTTGGAGAGCAAATGATGTTTTGGCCAATCACAGTGTTTTCAGGAGGGTAGACAGAGCTGTCCTTTAGTGAGTGTTTCTGATTACCTGAAGGGTTTTGCTCAAACTTTCATTAATATATGTCAGTAATTGGAAAAAACAATGTTTAGAATGCTAATGAGATTAACATGCCACGCATTATACGTGTATAAATATCATCTTGTTGAAGTGTTTGTTTATAATGTCTTCAATAAACACGTAGCAAAAGTACGCTCGATCCCTGGTGTAACACCTGAGCTGGGGCAATTTTGCCTTAGTAGAAACTGCAAGGTTTGGACACTTGTGTTTGTACAGCAAACACAACTATTTGTTTTACAGAAAATGTATATTCATCAGCTAAGGTTTTTTTTGGCTGTGAAATCAATCAGAATAACCTAAGACTTGATTGTTCTGAAAAATTTTGTAAAGCTAAACCATCTGTTAGCTTATCAGAGGAGACCGATAGTAAGGCATTAGTTTTTTTGCTTGTTTTATACCATTAGGAAATGGCTAAAAAGTGTTTATCTGAAGTCAAAGCACTGCTGTCTGTTGTTCCAGCCCTGTCCTTGCCATTAACTGAGGTATGCTGTTCTTACTAATAGTAAAAAACCTGTTTTTTAAAATGAAACAACTGTTTAGTTAAATTGAAACAAGGATTATACCTCTAGGTATCATCCTTTTATTTTTTTTTTTCTCATACATTGTTGGGCTTTCTTTTTGGGTTTTATTTTTTCATCTTTACCAATCAAATACAAATACACATGATTACAAACCGAGTATCTTCACTGTTCATTAGAATCACCTTTTTTGCAATAATGTATAAAAAGTGAATCTCACTCAAATGGGTTCATCTGGTTTATCTACCATTCCCTGCTCATTGTTTATACAGACTCCAGTGAATTTCCATGTTGCAATTGCCAAATGAAATTTCCTTTCCATCCCTGTGATTTTACAGCTATTCAGGCTTTCCTTCTATTTTCTTTACTCTCTCTGGCTTGCCCATGACATGTCCTGAGACCAGGCCACTTTTTGGTAGTCATCTTGTTACCTAGTTGTAATCAGTATCCCAGAGTAGACTATGGCCACTGGCCCATAGTGTACAGTGGTAGTGTTCAGTGTTCTCAGCCACACTAGGAGGATCAGGACAGGACTACAGCTGCCAGGGCTCAAGGAACTCCAAAGAAGATTTTGGAATCCACCTTTTGGAATCCACCAGAACATATCACCCCCCTTACTAATCCTGAAATATCTTGCCTGTAATTGTTCGCAATGGAATGACAACGGATGAGACATCCACTGTACTCTTCTTTTCCAGTCAGGTAGCTCTTCCTATCAGAAAAGATTCCTGAGTTTTATTTAGGGACAGTGTGACCAGTGGCCTATTATAGAAGAGACAATCTGTAATGCTGTCCTGTGCATCCTGCAGTCTGGTACTTAGGAGCACATACTTCCCTTTGATACGTATTGCACCATTCTTACCACACCTTGTGAAGGTCTCTCTCAACTGACTCCTAGATCTTTGCATCACTCAGTCTGGCTTTGTCAATGCATCAGAATACATATTCATTCTGCAAAGGTATACTTTTTACACTCCCACTGAAATATCTTCCATGGTAGAGAGATTTGACAGATGCCTAGGGAAAGGTACAGCCGAGCTTTCATAGAATCACATGGACCTCCTGGACCCGTTTTAAATTCTCATGAATCCTTTTTCATTTTGCCTGCTTCTATTTGTGGGTCTATGATGAAAGTGAGGAAGCAGATTGTTGTGTCCTTCCAGTAAGAATATGGTGTTAACTGCTCTGTTTTATTCTGGCTAAGCTCCACAACAAGCTAAAATGTTTCAACAGGTGGAACAATGGGCTTTTCATCACAAAGTTTCAGATAGAGACTTCACATTAAGATCCCATTAGATATGGCAGATTTGGTTGAGCAAGTGAAGCCTAGTCATTCCAGATGCTGAGTATCTTTGTTCTTCTCTGAAGCCAACAGAACTTGGTATTCGGCACTTTGTTATGAATAACATAATTCTAAGTAGTACTTTCAAACTTTCAAGTATGTTGTGTATGTGCAATACCTAGTCTTCTTGGCTAGAAGTGGAAAGCTCAGAGTAGGACTATGTTTACTGTAGGGTAGTGCATTTCCCCAGCAGACATATTGCTTATATGTAGTTTTACATATTTTTTCCCCAACGCACCCATTTTTGTTGCTCATTTTCTTGTAAATTAATTGGACAAAGTCAGTTCTAATTTGTGGTGTGTTGCCTTATTCTCTGAGCTGTCACACTTTAAATCCTATCGTTTCCAGCTTTTCTTCTTTGATTCTTCTTTTTTCTGTTCATGTGCGTTATGGTCCTTTTGATTCAGCTCCAAATTATATTTCTAAGTGAAAACAGTGCATTTGTGTTGAATTATTCATTTAAAATTATTTGGCAGATCATGTTTTAAGAATAAAAATTAAACAGCTAGCTTGTTTTTAAAGCTATTTAATGAATAGCTATGTTCTTGAGGGAGGTACTAAAGCATAGGGTTTGGGAGCTCCAATCTTAAATGTTAAATGTAAATTTATGAATAAAATAATTGCATTAAAAATTAACCTCCCTAGATAGCCTGTTCCAAGCTTCTCTTCCTTTAGTTATTTTTTCTTAATACCAGAATCAGGTAAGTAGTTCTCCATGTCCAATGGACATACAAACCAGTTGATCATTGCCCTCTGTTTCACCGGTTACAGTTAGGTCAATTCTTTCAACTTCTTATCTTAGGAAAAGCCTTCCAAATTACTAATCGCTCTTGCTGCTCTTGTTTGATATCTTCATTTTATGTACAGATTATCAGGATAAACTTTGTGAGCAAGACTATTCATAGGAGTTTCCTTCCCTTATTCCTATTTTACTAGTTCCCTGCAAGAGATGTCATTAGCCACAAATATATATTGAGGCAGTGAGGATTTCTAACTTATTCATTGGTTGTAGGTCAGAAATCTGGCTTTAATATGGAGCTATTTGTATATATGTACTTTTGGGTACTTGTAAGGTTAATAAAGTTACTTATTTAGGTTCTTTTTGCTTTTTTTTCCTGTTTTTTTGTTGTTTTTTTTCAGATCCCATTTGATGTTACTTTGCAGTCAATCGGAAGTTTGGAAGATATGTTTGATCCTGCCAATGGATGTATAATAACAGAAGAAAGTCTTTTCAATTGGATCATTTCTCTGTTTCACTAAATTCTAGTTTTGCAATAATTTAATCAGTTTCTGAGTGTAGATGTAGACTTAAGTTCTGGTGTTAATGAAACAACCTCATTAATCACAACGGGATTTGGGTTTTAATACATTTTACAATTTTCATTTTTAGCTTATTTCTAATTAGTCAAAAAATAATAGTTTTCAAAATTAAAATACATGTTTAGGAATTACATACATTAAAAGTAGTTTCTTAATAAGTGGATTAAAAAATTATTTTATTCAATCATCTATAATTAAGTCACTTTGTTGAGGGTTTTCTAGCATTTTGATAATTTCTTGTTTAGAAAAGCTGAACAGGCTTGTAACATTCTAGGATCTGCTAATAGATACTCTTTCCCGGAAGTTTTATTCTCATCAGCAAATTTTTTATTGTTTTTGCAGTTATCAAGAGTTGGTTTTATTTCTGAGATTTACTGTTTTTGCCTAGATCGTCACTGAGTTTGTTCTTTACACTTCCATTTGGCAATTAGCATTTCAGACTCTTCTATCTTTTGTTAAAGAAAAACACATCAGAGGTTGTTGAGGGTGAAAATGATGGTTCAGATGTCTCCATAATTTCAAAGCATTTTTCTGGGGAAAAAAAAAAAAAAAAAAAAGACAGTTTAAAAAACCAAAATGGTACTAGATAGAACATTTTTGGACATTCTGAAATGCTAAGAAAACATCTATTTATGTTGTCAATGTTGTAAATACTGTTTTAAGGTGCTGAAGAAACCCTAATGAGTCCTAAAAAGAGCCACCAGAGGCAATATGCTTGTCCAGTGCTAGAGATGGGGAATTTGATGTGAAAAAGTGAGTTAGTTGAACAAGGCCATACAAGAGCAAGCTCATGGCCTTTGGTTTTGCTCACATCACAAGGCCAGGCACTTCCTCACTAGTTACAATAATTTGTTTGCAACAAACAGAAAAAAACCAACAGGATGTTTGGGAAGGAGCCCTGTGAGACCTGTCCTGTCACTAGCTATGCTTCTATGTTGCCATGGACATTCAGAACTAATAGTTACCATTCCTGGGTTCAGTTTCTGTGAAAAATAAACAATTGGGTTGAAACGTCAGCCCTTTTCACTTCAGTCAGGCTCCCCCTGTGCTGTAGCACGGTGATAAAACCATAATATATTTTGAGCTGTTTGGAAATTGCAGATTTACCTTGACTTATGATTTTCAGAGAAATGTTACTTAGTTGACTGAAGTTTATTCTATGGAGGGAGGAAGAGGGAGAGAAGTAAAAGGTTCAGCATGAGGAGTATCTTCAATGTGATCAGTAACTGATAAAAATGGGGTGAGGTTTTCTGCTGGTTTTCATATTGCTATAAAAGAAAGAAGACTGGATATATCTGTGTCGTGTAGCTTTTTAAAAGTTGTGCTATTTTTACTTTGTGTAGCCATTTCTGGAGCATTGTAGGAAATAGGAAAATCCGAAGGATTAGAATATAATGATAAAAAGCAAGTAAAAACTGAGTAATTGATAGAGAGGGCATTTTTTCAAAACTATATTAAAACTGAGTTAGAATGGCTATTTAACTCAACTTCCTAACAGCCAGTTTGCAGGAGATATTCCTTCGCATTATTCTTTCAATTAAAAGAATTTATTGTTCTGCAGTTTTTCAAAAAGCAGGAAAGATGAAAAATTGACATTACTCATTTTTCTTCTACAAGGAACAAGTAGAAAATTTCAAGGTGGTTTGTGGTGGGTTTTTTTTTGGAAAAGCTATTCAGTCTTTCCTTAGACTCTGTAAAAATTATAAACTTTTCTCTTTCTTTTTGGGGTCACCTTCAGGATTATCATAGAACTTCTGTGCAGCTTAATTAATATGTGTAAAATATAGCAAGCTATATAGCATCAGGTGAAAATGGAAGTAAAGTTCTATTACAGACAAGCTGTTTCTTCAACGCTGCCAGTCTGGACCTTGTTATAATTCCTATATTTGAAAGAGAAATATTAAATAAGATGTTTTACATTTGCATTGAAAATATGCTACACTTTCTAAGATATTTTTGTTGAAACAAAAATATTATCCTACAGTCTCTTTTAACAGCATGGTAAAATAATAAAGTTGAAACTGACCTCACTGTATCCATAGCAGCAGATTTTTACTCTCATAAACACAGGATTAAATATTCAATGCAGGTTTCAGAAGAAAACATTGAAGAAAACATTTTTTTTTATATAGCATATAATTAAAGTCTTTAGTTAAAATCTGCTTGTAACAAGGAAGCTCATATCTAAACATCTCCAGTAATTGCATAGAAAAAAAAAAAAAGTATAAATTTAATTGCAAAGTAAATTTCTTCTTGTTTTAGGTATTATGGTAGTTTGGGTGAGTTTTTCCTTACCAATGAATGCAGACTAAACCTTGCAATATGTGAGACTAGAATAAATTTGTGTCAGCACCATGCTCAATTAAATTTTTACAGAATACTTGTCCATGTCACTGTCTCCAAAATTAAAAAGGAAGAGGGGAAAGGCACCTTCTTTGATTTCACAGTCTGAAGTGCAAGGGAGGCTCCTGCTGCTATGTGAAGGTCTGTTCTGTGATCTGCTCCATAAAACACCACTGAAGGGCTACTGACTGCCTTGACAGCTTTGAATCACTGGCATGTTTACCACTTCTTTTCAAATTTTAACCGAAATATTTTTCTATTCCACATCTGCGAAAGGAATGGATAATGCTTTGCTATCTGATAAGTTGTGGGATGGGGCAAGGAAAAAGAGAGAGTGGGCCAGCACCGTAGGGACAAATTGAAAGAACTCTGAAATGAATGCAGTTTTATCTTCAGTGCTTCCCCTGGGTGAGGGACAAGAAGGATCCTACAGGGAACTAAAGAACAGTAAAAAGAAGTGTGTTTTGTTTTTGTTTTTTTTAAAAAATTCCTTTGGTGTTGTCTGTTTTGTGAACTGAATGAAGTAAGCGTCCTGAGAACAAAACCAACTTCTGGTCCTGTAATTAATAACTTCATCATCGAGAATGTGCTAAGGCTGACATTGAAACTGAACAGAAAGCTTAACATTGACAGGTCTGAATGGGTTTAGAATACTTCATTTTAAAAATGCTGTTTCAATACAGTTTTAAGTTATATTGCTGCCTTGAAAGCTGTATATTCAAGGCATTCACAGGATTTCTCTTATGCCTACAAATATATAGCAACCTGAAATTATTTCTGGTTAAATTAATTTTATGATGTGGAAATTGGTAATTTCACACAGATTTATTCAGTTGTATGTGACTGGTTTTAAAATTCAACTCAGCTCCAATTCACGCTCTTTTTTTGTTGTCCTAAGTATTTATCCAGTTTTTGGATGACATAAACCAAAATAATCCTAGTAATTAGCCTCACTATATCTCAGTTTCTTTATCTGAAGGTAACGGTAATCCCCTCATCAGTGAGGGATTTGAAGTTTTCTGCATCAACATCTGGAAAATATTTTCAGAACCTTGGATGAAAGAGGCAGGGAATTTCAGTTATTATTCAATTGAGACACAATATAAAAGGGATAGTAATTTGTTTCCAAATCCATTTTTCAGTGAAATCCAAGAAGAAAGACTTTTATAAAAGAATAATGATGAAACTAGAATTAATTGTTGGAATTACAGGCTAATATGCTGAACTAATTAAGCCAGCAAAGAGTTCCATTTATGTTTGCCAAAGATTTTCTTTGAGTTAACGATCCTGAGTACATCATCAAATGAGAGAAGTGAAAATATGAAGCATAGGTTAATCTTTAAAATAGAGTGGGTGAAAGGGTCCAGAGGCAAGTGCTGAAGTCAAATATTTACCACTGCAATTTAATTTTCCACTTTGAAACCTCAGAGATAATTAGAATTATTCTCATTTGTCTCCCATGTCAGAATGATTTAGGATTCTACTTAACGTGCAAAGAAAAAAAAGTACATGTTGAAGTGAATTACCTCAAAAATCTCAGTGTCACACAGTGGAAAACCAGAATATTCTACATAAGAAAAGATCACAAGGTGATGGATGTGTCTCTGTAGTCGACCTGGGCTCTTCTCAGAACAGCTGGGTGGAGGGTGAAGCTCTGTCAAGTCAGTCCACCTTCAGGGCTGGTTTAGCTCCTGGCCAGACATCCAGAATTGAGAAGAATATTTTTGCAGCCACGAAAAAAATAACAGTGTCTTAGGCAAAGCTCTCTGCTTTTCAGCAGTCCTGTGTTATCCCCACTGAGGGGGCCTGGGGGTGCGTGTCAGTATAGGAGCCTCTATGGTGGCTTTTCCAAATGGGAGAACTGCAAGTGCCTTTTGGCTCTCGCTGCCCCACAGTGTGGGAGCAGATTGAGGTCTGTGTTCATGCTTCACACTTTGCTTCCTTCCTCATGGATATTGGCATCGTACAGCTAGAATATGGCAGAGATAGAGGTAAAAATCAGGATTCTATTTATCTCTTAAAATTACTGTATACATTTTATTATCATACAATGCGTAGTGTATTAATTAACTCTGCTACATTCTCATGATTCCGCTACCAAGTGGAATAACACTAACTATTTCAAAACTGCTTTAAAGAACAATTATAACCATGAGGAAATCCAGGTGTTTTTTTTCCTCAGCGTCCTGACTGGTCTTATACCCCAGGAACTCTGTGGCTCATCATTCAGAACCCAGTGCCACTGCTGCTACATTGGAAACCTTGATGATGGGGTGGGTTGAAACCCAGGTATGTTTAAAGTATGTTTAAAGCCAAAAATTTATTAATACAATTGCAATCTTTGCCTAATACAGGAGTCATTATTAACCCAGCTGTAATTATTATGGGAAAAGAAAGAATACTTCTAATACACTAAAATTATTATATAATGTTATTATTTTTACCCCTTGTCACTTGTGCAATGCTTCCCCTGCTTCCCTGAATCTGAAGCAGTTTCATGCTAGTGTGTGTGTGGAGCTGTTAGGGCAAGTCATCACATCTGAAGTCACGAGCCAGGAAAAATACAATGTTGATGTTTTCTTCTCCTTTAGGATAAATTTGGCATAATTTTTATCTGTTTAACACGCTTCTACACCTTGCTATTTCTTCATTCATTTGCAGTTCCATGTTACATCTACATTCAATATATATAGTGTTTTACATATGTTAGGTACTTGGTTTTAGTTCTGTTTGTTACTCATGAACACTGGCTTTGTCCAGCATGAGGTCTGTGAGTCTTTAACTGATGGGTTATTTGTAGCCATGGGGTCTCCAGAACCAGGGACATGCTCCATCCCTTCTCATCCCACACCTGTACTCCTCTGCCACTCCACTTCTCAAGGCCTTTGCTGTCCTGCCTGGACTGCATTTCTCTACATTGCATCATTACGTCAGTTCTGATGCAACTATCATCGTATTTTCTTCTCAGTGGTACGAAATTTATTGGAATTTTGAATCTGTTTTAAAGTCTGCATGTGCATACAGCAAAAAGCTTGATGAAAGGAGTGCATCCTGCACTTGGAAGTTGTCCATTTCCTTGTGGAGAGCTGTGTAAAATCGTTAGTCACAGGCTGTATATTTGGCTGAGATTCCCAGAGACTGATTCTCCTCATTTAAAAAGCTCTGTGAAGCAGATTTCCCTTCCACCTGCAAGGCAGCTTCCCTCCAAACGAGATCTATCTGTCTCAGGGGTGAGGAAACTTTCTCAGGGAGTTCTTTTACAGCCTTGCACAATTGTTTTGTGGCAGGTGGAACCACCCTGACAAAAATCTAATAAAGGCCAGTGCTTGCCAAAGACCGGATAAAGATGGATTCAGCACCTCACAGTCATTATGTGGTGCTCATGGCAATCACCGGCACCTCAAAGCAATTTATCGGTGTCTCGGGGTCCAGGCCCTTGGCCTGCCTTTGTTGTGGGCTTGCCCCCAATTAATGACAGTGCTCACAGTGCACACTTGACCAGGGTATAAATGGAGCCGATTTGGAGTTGGTTCCATTGGAGCAAGCAGGCCTTGCAGTCAGACCCTCCTCTTGGATCAGGGGTGCTGTCCAAGGATACTTCCGCAGATTGAGTGAGCCTCGCCCCCTCCCTACTGAGTGAGTATTTCTCTTGGATATAACCTTGAAGTGAGACCTTGCCCCCTTTGGATGAAAGACCCCCTTTAGATATCCTTGTGTGGGAGGATTTCCCGCTTTTATGCGTGAGTGTGCGCACATCTTGGTTCATCCTTCTAGAAAGAATATTCCTTAAAGCTTAGGAATTAATAGTAAATTCCTCATTGACATCTAAACTTGTAATTTAATTATGTCAGCAGGAACGCCGAGTAATTTTGGTTACAAGAAATCTGCATTTTAGGTAGCTGCTGCTGTCTGTTTTGTAATTGCTTCTGTGACGCTCTTGGAATGCCCGGCCTTGCTTAGGCGGCCTTCATCCTTTCCAGGGACAGCACCGCTCCGCTTTGGGCTTCTTGTTGCCATCCTTCCCCCAAAGATGATGCACCAAGATGTCCCAGTGTTTCTTAGAAATACCAAGAAGAAACACAGCACAGTCACTGGCACAAAGAAATGCCCGCAAAGGTCTTATTGAGGCGCTGTCGCAGAACGAAGTAAAACATGCTGCTTGTGTTCACTTATAAAAGCCAAAAAGTTCCAGTTGCTCAACTTCGAGGCTTTCAGGCTTGGAAGGCAGGTCCTCACCTACCTAGAAACATAGTTATGCTTCACAGTGAGAAGATAAAGAAAAAAAGCCAGAGGATATTGTTACGGGAAAGAAAAAGCTTTTGGTTCTATGTATTGAAGATACAATAGAATGATGAGTATCAGCCTTAGAAGTGAAACATGACTGGTTTAGAAGCAAATTAGGACAATAAAGTAGAGTGGGGGTAGGAGACTTGTAGGAATGCTCTAGGTCCCTTAACACATATATCTGAAAAGAGAGATGATACAAAATATGACTAACAATTGGTTAATGAGGATGAATGGATACAATAAAGACGTGATCCTCATTGCTGTAGGGAAATAATAATGGCATTTTGCATAACAGGGATACGAGTTCCTTTCCTGATTCTGGGTTCGCTTATACAGACTAGAAAGGAAACGAACTTTGAAATTCAACTCCATCAGCAAAAGAATGTGAACAGGGCATTTCAGATCTAACATTTTTTTGGTAGTACACAAGATAAAGACTCATTTGAGACCAGATGAACACTCAGTTTTGCTACAGTTTTCATGTCTAATATCCCTTTAAAGATAATATTTTACTAAAAATTTTTTCTACTTAAGTTTAGAAAGCAGAGGCAGTGAAAACACATTACTTTTGAGGAAGTGCAAGCTTTTGTTTTACTATATGAAAACAAATAAATAAAATTCAGCATGAACAGAGTAACAGCTGTATTCCAAATCAGGATAAAAATGAAACAATTCTTGGTTTCGTGGTAGTATTGGAAGTAAACACAAATGATCTCACAGGTTATGTTACAAATAACTACGTTGTTAACACAAAGCCTGGAAATAAAAACAGGCTTGAGTTGATAGGTTCAGATCTGAACTTTTCTGTACACAATGTATTTATTACTGTTTTATATTATAATCTGTCACCAAGATGTCCCAGTGTGGAGTATGGACCGGGCTGGCTGTGCTGGATGTTTTTTGACCAGTACTGAACTACCTTCGGCGGTTTTTTTTACGAAGCGGCTCAGTGACCGTTACCGCTCCGAAACGACCCCATCTCCCTAGAGGCTCCTCCGCCTGGGGCCCGGTGACCTGTCAAACCTCCGGCCCCGCCACGGCCCGGCACAGCGGGCTCCCTCAGGCACCGGCGCTCGGGCCAGGCCTCTGCCGGGCCCGCTCCGTTGCCCCGGCAAAGGCTTCCC
>VWZK01020848.1:117159-138726 GCA_013396935.1 Baryphthengus martii | reverse complement strand
GGGGCGGCTCGTCCTGCGGCCTCCGGGGCGGAAGGTGTGGGTCGGAAAGAGGAGCCCCGTGCGAGGCGGGAGGAGGAGCGAGGAAGGGGGAGCAACTGCGAGGGCTGATGCCTGGAGGAGCGGCCGAGCGAAGGCAGTTGTGGACCTTAAGTTTCCTGACTCATTTTGCCAGTGTTATGCACCGCTCTGAAACAGTGACAATCTGGGGCCTAAAGCTATGTAAAAATGTCTCGGAAACTTTTGGCTAAAGGCTGGTTATGCTTTCAGGTGAAGGAAGACTTGCTTTTCAAGGTCTTTTTAGTGGCTAGTTTAAAATTACCCAGAGTAAAAACCTGAGAATAAACTTAACACATCTGGAAACAGTTAGCCTGCCTTTCACCCTTATAAAACGGTATCAGTCCAAACAAATCGTAGTACCTTGCTGGTAGTGGTCTTTTTGTTTTTTAATGTTGGGCAAGCTGTGTCGAAAAGTGACTTAATGTCGCTCGTATTCTACTGTTAAAGGTTTAGTTCAAAAGATTCTCGGATGTCTCCTTTAGAGCGGAGAGGTGAACACTGAATGGAGTCCTTTAGGTCCAAACTTCTAGCCTTCCCTTGCAACAGTCGATTTGATTCTAGCTTGTATATCTCCATCTACTGGTGGGAATTGTGTCCTTGCAACGCTCACGCTTTCGTGTTAGGCACCCGGAAACTCTATGGAGATGCCAGCATAGTTTTAGTTTCTTGATACCGTAGAGGGGATGACTTTTCCTTTGGGAAAATGAAAGTATGCGTTCCGTGCAAGAATTCAAGTTACAAAAGTGTGGAGTGTCTGCTGCTTTCAGTAGTACATGCAACTGAACAGTACTAATTGCATAACTCTCCAAATAAATGCTCTACCTATCAAGAAAACAGTATTAAATGGTACAGATGAAATTATTTTTCACTTGTGAAGTTGCCTCTTGTATATTTTTACTTCTTACATATATGTGTGTGTGTGTATGTATATCTATATATGCATTTTTTTTTAATTTATTTTTGCAAAATCAGGTGCAGCCATGCAAGAAAGTATACGTTTTGCTTCATCGGGAGATGACATTAAAATATGGGATTCCTCCTCTCTAAATGTGGTGGAGCAGTTCAACCCACATACAGCTACACATCCAGTCAGCTCGCTGTGTTGGGCCAGCAATAGTATCCTTTACAGTTTCAGCCATGGTTTTGTGGATGTTCTGCAAAGCTTCAGTGAATTATTTCTAAAATTAAAGTGTCTGTAAATCACAGGTCTGATGCAGTTTTGAAGTCTTGCATAAAAAGATTTGTATATATTGTGAAGATGATGTTGTGGTTTTCTGTGTCGAAGTGTTTTACAAAATCAACTCACGCTGCTAATGCTTCTAAAGAGCTTTCTCTTCCTTTAGGAGGCTAACACTTTTTTAATGGTTATGATGTGCTTGAATTGGCTACCAACTGTAAAGCTTACTCCTTTTTGTTTCTTCAACAGTTGATTACAGTATTCATTTTCAAGGCGGTGCTTAATTTACTGACAAGGTTGAACAGAGCAATTGCTAGTGTAGTAAAATTCTATGCATAGTGTAGAGAGGAAAATAGTAATGATAGATTTTTGTTTGTTTGGGTATTTTTTCCTCAGACAGTTTCTTATTGATCCTGATAGCCTTTGCTAGCGTATGTTTGCATCTTATTCTGGTTTTCTTCGCGGTGTTTGTGGCATTCGCAGAGGAAGCGCAAATGTGTGGGATATGTAGCAAAACATCTATAGGATGGTGGTGATTTATGCACGAAAATGGTTCTGGACCTTTTAAACCTTTCACTGCTGTCTGGGAAGCCCGTTACAGGATAATGATATGAAATGCCAGGTGTTCGGTGAATGTATGAGAATTTCCATGAAAGCAGTGGGCTGTCAGGTGAACAGCTTGTATGGCTGCCACGGGAAAAGGCGGCGATGTCTGATCTTGATGGAAAAGGACAGGTTGCTGGCACATAACAATTAAGTCCTGCAAGATCCGAATGCCTGTCCTCTCAGTATGCAAATTGGTGGATCTATGAGAAAAAAGTTGAAATAATTGGAGCGCAAATGAATGTTTAAGCTATGGAGCTTGCAGGGAAGTTGAAGCATAGTTATGATATTAGATGTGAGGGAGACAAATTAGCAAATGTCCGTTGTACTCTAGAAACTATACGGTGAAATAGTTTAATGTTTGTCACGAACAGGACAGTTCTTTAAATCCGTAGTTCGCTAACAGCAACAGATGTTCCTTTGAACTCTAGTGATAAATGAGAGTCTTACTTGGGGGTGGTGGGGAAAGAAAATTGTAGACCAGATAAGCTGCCTTGGTGGTAAAGAGCTCTTAATATCTGCCAGATATTTCTCCTCTCTGAAAGAAATTGCTCTGCCTTGTATCGGGAAGTAAGCGCTGTGGTTAATGCAAGAGCTTCTTAATGAAAGCTTAGAACATAGCCTTATGTTTCTATTTCTAGGTCCCTTCAAGGTACAGTACTTTAGACTGTTTAGCCAATCTGTCTTCTATTCAGTGAAGGAAATTTACTGTTACTTTTATTAATCACCACGGTCACACAATTATGGTCCATAACTTGTGACTAAGATAGATACCTGGCCACTGCTTCTGCTGCTGGTGATAAAATAGTTGTTTCGAGCTGTAAAAGCAAACCTGTTCCACTCTTTGAAATAGCTGAAGGTGTAAGTATGAGTAATGTTGTTCCTGGTTGGTTTGTTTTTTTTTCCCCACTCCACCTTGTATACTGTTTATATCACATCTGTTCTGTCTGTTGGGATCAATTTAATTTTAGTATTGTTAGAATTATGAGATGTATGTAAGAACATTTCCTTGCCTATAGTTAAATACATATAAAGAGTCAGGGGAATCGTCCTTCTGAAATAGTTCTACCAGTAAGAATGTGATTCCACGAGCATCTGATGCTGATGGCTTTCTGCTGGGGTAGCCTCAATGTCATTGCCTGAGGCAGTCAGTGGTTCAAACTTGATCTGATGTGTAGGTGACAGAACAAAGCTCAAGTTTGAACTTCATTTTCCAACTTGAATTGTCAGTATTAAGCATCCCTGAGAATTGTACATTGAAAAACGTCAGAGTCTATATAAAGGTTGTTCTTAGAGTGTACATGCTCTAGCTCCTGGGAATACATGAAATAAAACGACGACCATAGCAGAAGTTCTTCTTTTTTTTTTCCTGTTAGATGGAAGCGTGACACTATAAACTCTTCAGAAAGCTGGACTTAGTTTTAGAAGCTCTCTTGATATGGTTACCTGAATGACCTGTTAGTGTTGTAAACCATTCTCCTTGGATAGCTATTGTAATGCCAATTTGGACTGGAAATGTTCTAAAAAGGTGTTCAAACTGGACTTTTAGGTTGCTGAAGTAAACATTTTCAAAGGTTTTCAATCCTGGAGTTTTCACTAAATCTAATCTATAACTAATGCAATCATTTCCAGTTTTACCATATCAATAATTAGATGGACTTGTTTTTTCCTAATTCAAATCTTGAGAACTTAAAAGTGAATTTTCAACGTGATAGGACTGAATAACGTGTCCTCGATGTAGGTCTATCATTAAGATTGACATTTTTTTCAAAAGCTGGTACTTCAATGATTATTTTAAAAAGACTCACTTTACCGAATTATGAGGTTTGCTGCTATAATATTCTTTGTAATGTTTAGGGAATGTGAAGTACGTGACTTGGACAACTTTTTGATTTTCTTTTAAGGATTTTTTTTGTTTTTTTTCCTTAAACTCTGCATTTTCTTTTTAAAACTCGGTGCTTGAATAGAAGTCTATGGCTACGTGTTAGGGAGCTATCATTTAAAGGGAAAATGCATATGGAAGGAAAAGATGCTAAAGAAAAAAATTAAATGGAATGGGAAAATGTGAGCGTTTGAGAGTTTATTAATTAATTTGTTTATATCTTAAAGTATTTTAAACACATGTCCAGATTGGAATGGATTTTAAATGCATTTTGATAGGAAATGACTGAAGTATACTAATAGTTCCATCGGTCAGTGAGACTATTTGTGTTAATGAATATGAAAACACTTATCAATATGCTTTTAAGTAGATTTGAATAAATCCTTTAAGTATCTTTTAACGTACATTTTTTTTTTTTCGCTTCTCCCTTAGGCAAAACAGACATGTGTGAGTTTGAATTCTAGTTCTTCATATATTGTGAGTGGAGGCCTTGATAACACGGTTAATATCTGGGATCTGAAATCCAGAAAGGTTTACCGTAGTCTTAAGGTAAGTTTGGCTGAGAAATAATAACTATAGCTTTCATGACTCCCGGGTTTTGCTGCCAACTGTAAAAAAAAAACAACAACAAAAAAAACCCCAAAAACAAAACCACAAAAAAAGCCCCTGAAATAAAACACACTTTCTCTCAGTCATGTAGCTGTAGGATCAAGTTCACATATAGGATCTAGCAGACATGTGTCTTGTTCAAATTTGTGTTCTTTACTTGCTGTAAACAGCAAATTTGATTTAATAAGCCTACTTAACTTGATTTCTTCAGAATACAATTTTATTACAATGTATATTTAAATTTTCAGAATAGGCTTCTTATTTTATGAATTTGTATTGATATTGTCTAATGGGGATGTTTTCCAAGGGCAGCATTTCAGATAATGGCTATTTCTGCTATGTTGAATCAGAAAATGCCTCTGTATTTGTAGAATATTGTAGTAGAACTGATGTTATGCAACATTAGGACATGGTTGTCTTCTGACTAATCCAGTATGAATTCTCTAAATGTTGTTATGATGCTCTAAATCCTTGTTATGATGCACAAAACGTAGGATGGTCTCATATATTCCCATGATGCCTTCAGTAGATGATTTGTCCTCATTTAGGACCACTGTTAAAGAGGCTATAAAACTTTAGCTTTTATTCATTTTTCTTGGGCTTTTAAAGTTACAGTTTGAAACAAAACTACTGAGTAGTTAATACAATACTTTAAATATCTTTTCCTTTTAGGGTTAGAAGTACTTGAATGTTTTCCTTTATACATTCAGCAAACACAATATCATCATTGCAAATGACTATACTGAAAAGCTATTTGGTAAATATATATGGTAATACTAAAAATGACAGAAGAGAAAGTTACAGTATTACATAAGTTTAACAGAAAATGTATTCAAATATTACTGGCTTCTGGAAGACTTTACTTTTCAGATAACATTAATGACAGCTGTGGTAGATATCCCTGATTGTCTTACTAAAATAGGTATACAAGTACAGAGTTATCTTTATTAATTTATTAAACAATCTTCTGGAAATGGTCAGACGGTGGTTAAAATATAATGGCTGATCTTCAGAACGTTCTGCTGCTGTTTTCTGAGGTATTCTGTAATAACTCTTAAATAATCTTTTGAAGTGTTACAGGTGGTCAGAAAAAACCCAAACATATCAAAGCTGAAGTTTTTCTACAAAAAGACTGATTAGGAAGGAATATGGTTATCCTGAATGTATTTAACCCTCTCCCTCTAACCTCCCTTTCCCACAGGAACATAAAGATGAAGTCACATGTATTGCGTATAATTGGAATGATTGTTACATTGCTTCTGGATCTTTGAGTGGTGAAATTATCCTCCACAGTGTTACCACCAATTTATCAAGTACTCCCTTTGGTCATGGCAGCCGTCAGGTAGGCTATCTATATTAAGTTCCTTTCAGTTAATACAGCTTTAATTCATAGTGTTTAGAAATTGAAGGTACATATCAAGAGCTTTTCAGTTTTGTTAATCTCTTTCCTTTTAACTTTTAAGTGTTCTTATGGAAAGGGAAAAAACACACCATTGTGTGTGTTCTAGTCTTAAATAATAGATGGGTGACATTGGAAAATAAAATTCTCAAGTACCCTTACTACATACAGGTTACAGCAAACTTCACTTTTGTAGACACTGGTTCCTCAAGAACAAACTTCTACACATCTTAGAATTGAACAAAACCAAGTTGGCTATACAAAGAAAAAGCAGTATTTCAATGCATGACTCAATGTATATTGTTGCAAAGATCAAAGACCGTGTAGCCTGGGTTCTGACTTACCCAAAGCAATCACATTTACAGCTGAAGAGAGCCATCTCTACAGTAGAGGTAAATATAAGCCTGCATTTGGAAATAATAAATATATTTAATCTGGAGATTAAAGTTGCACAGCTGCTCAATGAGAAAAGTGATGAGATTTTATATTGCCTACTTAGGTGTTTAGGTAAGATTTTTGGATAACTAGTTTGAAGGAAAACTGTGCAAAAGATAAACATAAAGCATATGTGCTACTTGAGGGCCTTGGTAGAGTTTTCCGTTGCAGTTCCTTTTTGCAGACTCAAAAGATCTTGGAGAATTAGTGGGTATCGATAGGGGAATTCCCTTGATATGAGGGCCTCTGCAGTAGTAAATGAGCTGTGTTGTCCCATCAGAAGTTCCCACTTGTCATCTTAGAATGGATGTTGTCGTAGGCACAGCCAAGTGTTTCTTTCCTAGGCATTTTTTTTTTATTTTTTACTGAATCATTTTTATAGAGGTAGGAGCTGCCTAGGGAATGCTGAACTGTTGCTCCTAAACCTGATCTTTAGTGTCACAGGGAGTACCAAAGTTGTAACTTGCTCATTTTCTGTTACTACAGCAGCTTTTCAATTCCAGGTTGCAGATACAGTGTGAAGTTTAATTTTTCTCCTGTCTAGCATGAGCGATATAACTTGATGAAGAATCTCTTACAACTTGATAGCATCCTGGGAATTGTGGTATAGTTTCTGTTGAAAAACCTCTGTTAAATTCAAACTATCTCTGCTTTTAGGTACTGCAGTGTTTTTGATCCATCACCGTAGTCCCATACTTATATTGAAGCAAAATTGTAATTCATTCTTGGTTTGATCTTAAAAATCCATCTGTATAGTCAGTTCACTTTTCCAATTTTATTGTTACGACCTTATGAAAAATGTGGATGTGAGGCAGGAGTTACGGGGCTATCCGTGGCTGGATTACACATCAGAGGTGAATATCCAGAGTGAGGACTATACTGCTATTTCATTGGAAAATGAAAAAAATTCTTAGGAGGGTGATTTGCATCAACCTGTTTGATATATTAAAGTCTTCTCACCAAAAAGTGATTAGGAATAAATGATGCAGTGAATAGCTATTTTGGCAGATGAAATCAAGAGGCCCGCTGCAAAGCAGAGTGACCTTTAAGATGGATAAAGATATTTGAAGTGTTAAATCAAAGTAATTGCAAGCACAGAGCTACTATTCACTTTCTAAAGCATCTATGTTTTCTAAGGGGGGGGGGGGGGGGGCACAGTTATTTGATTGCAACCTTAATTTGAAATGGGATCGAGCTATAATTGTGTAATGAGATGGCTGCTTGGAGGTCCTAGTTTATCAGTTTATCTTATATCCTAAAAATTATCTTTGCTCTTATGTGCAAAAATAGCTTTATTTTTGGTTTTGAGTTTTAATTTGTACTTGCGGAGAATTGCAGGATTAGTTGTGCAGTGAAGCAAATATCTGAAGAATTGTGCAATTCTCTTTAATTTAAAAAGCCTTTACTTGATTTATGTAGTTCAGGGGCCCAGTTCTAAGAGTAAACTTGTGTAGCTACACAGTCTATTGTCCTCCTTGATGCTGGCACTAGCTGTAGGACTTACTAAGGGTCACTACTCCCTAGTAACTTTTTTACAATTGGGGAATGTGAGGTCACACTAAACTTATAAAATTTAGCTCGTCTCTGTTTGATTCAGCACGATGGAATGTAGTTTCTTTGCCAGTTAATTTCTCATATTGTATAGACTCCTGAAGTAGTAGAATGGCCTGAGGTTGCAGTTACTTTCTGTGGCTTGGAACAATTTTATTTTCATATGAGCTTGGTGTATATTCTATTAATTGATTTTTGAGTTAGAAACACCTTTTTGCTTTATTAGAGTTGAGTTCTTGCACTGAGTTGTTTGCAGATCCTGTAATTTGTCTTTGCTGTTGGTATTCATTTAGACTGCCTGATTCTTATCTGCTTGCTGTTGTGAGGTTGAATTAAGATTTGCTTCGAAACATAATGTTTGTTCAAGTCTTCACTGCCTGGTGCTATTCTCCTAGCAACGGGATTTAGTTTAGTTGTTTGAACAGCTGGCTGATTTGTAAAGAGGTATGATGAGTTCTGGTCACTCCATATAGTGAAATAGCTTTACAAGCTGCGAACTATCAACTGTATTTACATCCACCTTCTCACTTAATGCTCACTAAGGTGTAACAGAGATGAAGAAACTATGCTATCTTTCAATAAGGTAATCAGTGAAGCTAGACTACTTTTGGTTTAGTTTTGGGCTTTTCACCTGTTTTCCAATGGTGAAAAACCCAAAGTGTAACCAGTCCTCCTTAGGAATAGACCAGCCATTTTCTGAAGTGCACTGTTCCTTCTTTGGCTGTCTTACTGCGAAGCTTAAAGATAAAATGTACTTTTATTTTCTCCAGAAAATCCACTTCAATCACAGCTAAGGCAAAAAGATGTATATGGGTTTTTGTGCTACATGGAACGTTTTATCAGTCAAAAGAGGACTTAATGTACTCTTTGTGAGTTTAGTACCTGATGCTAAATGTGGTTCTGGTAGTTCTGTGTGTGCAGAATTTCTAGAGATCATCATGAGTTGTACTTGTGAAGAAAGTTTCACTACATCTTTAGTGTTTACTGCTTTTTTGGTTTTGTTCTGTCTTGACAGGTTAGTTTCAGAATGTGACTCTTCCCAAATAATTGCATCATTCCTACCAATCTTGAAATTTATTATTAGTGACTAAAAAGAAAACAGGTGACCCTTTCCCACTTCTTTTGAGGCATTTACTTAAGCATGTTTATCACCTAGTGAACAGCTATGCTGACTTAAAATGAGTATTGTAAATAGCCCCTTAGATCCAATTCAGATAAGATCCTTAAGCTTGCCTAGTCAGTTTTCTTCTCAATGAAACATGTTCCATACCTTTGCCATTTGATTCTGTGGATGAAACTAATTTGTAAACATTCTCAGGCTTTTCTGCAAGTACCAATGTCTAACTTGTCTCCCACATCTTTAGCTATTTTTGTTTTTTTGTTTTTTGTTTTTTTTTTTTTACTTGTAACTAGTAAACCTTGCAGTTAAGCCCTTTTTGGCCTTGGGATTCCTATTGCTGACAGTATAAATGCCAGGCAACTGGCAACTGTATTGGGGCTATCTTCAGCTGGGCTGAGTTGGAGGACCTGCTGTTCATTTATCTCCTGTCCCTTTTCTTACATTATGTTTAGAAACAAGTTCTATTACTTGGGATTTTGAAGTTCAGCTTCTTTGGGGAAAAACTTAACTAGGAGTGTGCTAAAGCTCTGTGTGGCTTCATCATGCCAAGCAAAAAAACAACGTTCTTTTAAAGACTATTTGTTGAAGACTGTGACTATGTCTTAGTTTCTTGACACTAAGACAAAAACATTAGCAGGTATAAGAAATAAGATAAAGAAGCATGTATTGAAATTAAAAACAAATGATAGAATCTTATCTAGAAGAATATGTGTGACAGCTCAAAAAAAGCTCACAGAATTAGGATTGGCAGAGATACGGAGGGGTAAGAAATAGGGAAGAAGTCTGATAAAGAGAAAAGAAAGGAACTGAAGAAAATAGAGACTCTTCTTAACACAATATAGAAGGATGGACAGTTAAACAGTAATGTCAAATCAGTGACATAAAAGGTACCATTTTCTCTGTGAGCACACAGTTGATCATGATTTTTTTTTTTAATCATCCTCTAGCAATATGTGTAATCAGAGGGAGAAGGTTGGAAAAGTGACTTGAGAATTACAACAAAAATATTATTACAAATATAAGACTTATTAGATTATCCTGGATCTGTCTCCTGTGATGGGTGGGCAGGGGTCCCTTTTACCATTTTCAGAACTTCAGTATTGAACGCTTCCATGCATGTGGTGTAGGACTAAATAGCTCAAATGTCTGGTCAAGTTTAATAGTTCAGCTCTTCCTGTATGAAGGAGTCCCATTCTCTTGCAGCACAGGCTCACAAGAAAGATATTTTTCTCAGTGTGCATGTCAGCTTTCATAGCGGCTGTGTGTGTGTTTTAACTTCACTCTAGTGAACTCTGGATAGCTTGTTGGCTTTTTCGTTTGCTTTGTTATAAAATTCATATAGAGTTGAGTCAATATTTTAAAGATAAAGACTTCATGAAGCCTATTCTCATTTTAAAATACAGTTTCTAATTTGTCCTTTGATTATGGATGGAATGGAAAATGAGGAAAATGTGGCTAAGACTTATGTGGTGTAGTTGGACCACTTGCATCTTAATACTTGATGCTTTCCCAGATGAGGCTCAATTGTCTGCTGTTTCTAACTCTGCTAAGCTTAAAACTTTTTTTTTCACCTAGATGTTTCTCAGACTAAGTACTTTTTCTAAAAAAACCCCACCAAAACAAAAAAACAACAAAAAAAAACCCAAAAAAACAACAAAAAACTTCAAATTAAGTGACTCACTTCTGGAAAAAGAAATGTTTTGGTTTTGTCTTGTCAAGCAGCCTTTCAGAAATGAGGTTCTTTTATGCCTCCAGATGTCTGGGCAAGAATTTGAAACTTGGACATGTAGCATACTTGTCAGGGATGGCAAATGATGCGTTCGACCGGCTCGTAAAAGTGTGTACAGATTTAAGTGCTTCCATTCCTTGAGTCTAATCTAGCGATTGCATTGTTCTAAGTGAAGTTTGTTGCTAAGTTTGTGAGGAGTGAATAGGAACTTTCCCACGCTTCTTTTATCGGCAACTTGAAATTAAACTGTGAAGCTGCTCTGAGGAAACACCATGACTTCAATGAGAAGTGGGGAACAGAGGTAACAGAGGGAGAATATGCCTATGGGAAAAAAACCTCACCTTGGGCCTCTGAGATTAGAAAATAAAATGAGAAAAGAAAATGGGAGACTTGGTAGGATAGCAGGGGAGGTTTGAGAAGAGCGTGGTGGGCAGGAGGATATTGGAGGGAGAAAATGGAACATGAGCAGATACCTTCCTTACTACCTTGGCATTTGGAAGCGAGAAAACACTGAGGGACAGTCAGGTTTCCCATGTAGATCATGTCCGTAATTGAAGCTGGTATTGCTGAGTCTCTTGATATTTTATTTATTTATTTTTTTTTTTTAGAAATGTAAATAAACTGAAAAACCCTGTCTCTGTCATGTCCAATAGAGGACTATATTAATTATAAAGTCATCTTCTGTCCTGTTTGAATGTGCAGTTGAGCATGCCACTTCTTTGTGGAGCAATTAGGCTTCTAGTGAGACATGTAATAGAAGTGCTAGAAATTATGTTGGAAGCATATTAAGCAACAAATACCTCCATTAAAATGAAGTTACAGAGAGAAACAGGATAAGATGCAGTACAGCGCATTGCATTGTGGATTATACTAGAATAATATAATAACTTTTTCAGACAAATCTAATGGCTCTCATCTGTCTGNTTCAGACAAATCTAATGGCTCTCATCTGTCTGGACTTGAGTGAAGCACTTGATTCAGTGCCTTGTGAGAAAATTTTAGAGATGATAGTGTTTTAGGAAGGAATTGTGGATGGGTAGAAGTTGTAGAATCATAGAATGGTTTGGATTGGACTGGACCTTCTAAAGTTCATCTAGTCCAAACTCCCTGCAATAGGCAGGGACATCTTTAAGAAGATCAGGTTGCTCAGAGCCCCATCCAATCTAACCTTGAATGTTTCTAAGGGTGGGACATCTACTACCACTCTGGGCAACCAGGACCGCATTTTCACCACCTTCATTTAAAAAAAAAATAAAAAAAAAAAAAAATTCTTATCTAGTCTCAATCTACCCTCTTTCAGCTTAAAAACATTACCCTTTGTCCTGTCACAACAAGCCCTGCTAAAAAGACACTCCCCATCTTTCTTATCAGTCCCCTTTAAGGCCATTATAAGGTCTCCCTGGAGCCTTCTCTCAGCCAACTCTCTCAGCCTTTCTTCATAGAGGAGATGTTCAAGTCCTCTGATCATTTTTTAGCCCTCTTCTGGACCTGTTTCAACAGGTCTGTGTCCTTCTTGTGGTGAGGGCTCCAGAGCTGGACGCAGTACTCCAGGAGAGGTCTCACCAGAGCAGAGTAGAAGGGTGTTACGGTCACAGGGGTGAATTCGTGCAAGTGAGTCATAAATAAAATGAATCTGGAAACTGAGTACTGTAATTTAGTGTTCGAGAAGGGAGGTTCTGATAGCAGCCATGGAAGCAATAGAGTGGAAACAAAATACCTGCTTCTGAAAGGCAAGTGGAGTTCCTATATTACGTGGTCCTGTGATCGCAAGGCTGCATGTGATAAACCAGGTGTGTTATTCTCTTCTGTGGTTCTAGCTCACAGGGTGAAGTCTCTTCTTCTGCAGGACCTACGTACGTGCAGAACTCTGCAGTCTGTGTCCTATCAAGTTGGCTTATATCCAAATACTAAAAATCAATGGAAGGGAATTAAGTTTAACATTCTCGGCAGAAAACAGATCAGTGAAATAATGTAGCTTTTCACTCCTTTAATTTTAGATGTAGTGTGTGGATTTGGTGGGGTTTTTTTGGTTGTGATTATTTTATTTTATTTTTTTTTGTAGTGTGTATGATGACACGATACTTGCTGAAAAATCGAGATACTTTTTCTAGAAGTTTGTTTTCCTTTTTTTTGTCCCCCTTCATTTTGATCAGCTCATACGGTACTCATACTGCTACACACAAAAAATCTGCCCCCCTGAAGCAAAACTGGTACTGTAGTGTGAAACGAACATTACTTTTTTTACTTTCTGTTTTGTTTGTTGTTTTTTTTTTTAGTGGCTAGCTTTTGCAAAGTACTTTAACTTAATGTAAGATCTAGATTCCTAATGTGGTGTTATGTTTATAAAATAATTTAATACGGTGTTTAATAGTGGCATTACAATTCATTTTTTATGTCTGTTTTACAGCCTATTCGACACTTGAAATACTCATCCTTTAAGAAATCCTTGCTGGGCAGTGTTTCTGACAGTGGAAATGTAACTCTCTGGGATGTAAATAGCCAGAACCCATATCATAATTTTGAAAATACTCATAAAGCACCAGCTTCAGAAATCTGCTTTTCTCCAGTCAATAAGCTGCTGCTTGTAACTGTAGGTTTGGATAAAAGAATTATTCTCTATGACACTTCTAGTAAAAAGTAAGTATATTAAAGAGCTGTGATTTTTGTATAAGAACCTTTCTTGGTTTATAAAAACTGAAAAGGCACACCTAACTGTGACATGAAATATTTCAATTCAGACCACATTCAGAGTGGTTGGAGTGGTTGGCAGACTGCTGCCGGAGAACGTGTCCCATGGTCCATTTTGCTTTGATTTAAAAAAAAAAACAACCGCAAAAAACCAACCCAAACAGTCAAAACCCTAAGGCACGTGGGAACTAATTGAGATGCTACATATGGGGCACCTCTCCCAAGAGCTTGTGTATGGGCTTTTCTTGTCGATACAGAGCAGTAAGCCTCTGCGAGCTTCTGTGACCTGCAGCCACCTGAGCTTAGCTTGCCTGCTTTCCTAGTTCAAGATACAAGACATAACTGTGGTGTACAGAGTTGCTGAGATAGTGAGCCTTAAATAGGGGAGAGTACTGGTTGAAAAAGCAGGAATTATGGGGCATAGGTGATGGGGCTGTGTAGTAAGAGGGGAGGGTGGCAAGTGGTTTCATGGGACTTTGGCTCTAGTGTGGGTCGTGCTTTTGTTCTAACTGAATGAAAGCAGGGGTCTGGCTCTGGTTTGAAGGAGTGTGGTAGGAAGATGGGACCTAAAGCTCTTCCTAGAGTTGAGGGAAGGTTAAAGTTGATAGGTTTGGGAAGCTAACTGATGTACATAGTATGATTACTGGTGGAAATGATGATACCAGTAAATAATGTAGGTGTCAGAACTAGTGTTGTGAAGGCAGTTTGATCCTGTCCTGCTGAAGTCTTTCAGGACGTATTTAATCTTGAATTTGGTAATTGTGAACACTTGGTATAAGCCTAATCCACTGTTCCGTAAGATATTTCACTGAATTTACTTGGCACTGGAAAAGTGGAACTACTGATCTGCAGGTGAATTACAAAAGCTTTTGTGTGTGTATATATATATTTTTTTTTTTTACATACTCTGTTTTGAACTAACTTTTGAACTCTAAAAGCTGCTTTATCACATCCTTTCTCCTGTTTGAAGGTTACTGACAACAATAGTAGCTGATTTTCCTCTGACAACAGTAGACTTCATGCCTGATGGTACTACTTTGGCTATAGGATGTTCCCGGGGAAAAATCTGCCAGTATGACTTGAGGCAACTGATGTCACCAGTGAAAACTGTTACTGCTCACAAAGGCTGCGTGAAATGCATACGTCTCCAGTTTGGTAGCACTTTTTCCAAGGTAAAAAAATTTTCGTTTTTATTGCTCAATATGCAGATTAATGAAAGCAAGGCATAAGTTTAAGTTCTAAAAACATGTTAGCATTCCATTTCTAGGCATTATTAAAAGTGGTTCATACCAACATAGAAATTATAATCTCTCAGCCTTAAGTGATGTGTTAGGGGATTTTAATGTGGAATTCTCCTCACTCCTAGACTCCTTGTAGAAATGATAGAAACTTTAGTCTTAAATTTCCCGGTACGAATGTACTGCCATTGCAGATCGGTTTGGTGCATCTTAAATTTGTCCGCAGGCAGTAGCAGAAGGGTCTATAATGGGCCTTCCACTTTAGGGGAAGACACACAGCCGCCTATTGAGGTATTTGGCATGTTCTTATACATGCCTGCAAAACACCATATATAAATAGTGGAGAAGTTGATTAAGTAATAGAGGCAGCCTAAGAGGTTCTTCCAAGACTTAATTAGACTCTACTGTATTCAGAAACCCCATTCAGTGGAAATGGAGAGAACCTTTGAAGTGGATTCTTTGCCACTCTGAGACTTCCTTCTTGTAGCACACTTGCTACCAGTGGTTGACTATTGCTTTACAATTTGGAGTCCCTATTAATGTGATCTCCTATTTTCCCTATGCCTAGGATCAAAATTGGCTTGTGCCAGGTCACTGGATTTTTACTTCAAATTCTTTTGCTATTCTTTTGGAAGTCCACACAGTATTCATATAATAATACAGATGTTTCCCATCTTCTTTGAAGTTACATTAAGATGTTTGGTTTTTTTATACTTGTAAAGGCATATCTCCTAGGCAACCTTTGGAAGTTGAACTGAGTTATTTTAGTATTTTGAAACAGAAAGAGTATTGCCTTATATTTTTACTTTAAGATAAAGGATTATTAATGTCTCTGAATTCTTTTTTTCTTCAGTCTAGCATTGCAGGTTCTTCAAATAAACCTGCATCCAAAAAAGTAGAAGTCAAAGCTGGTAGTAATCTTGGAGGAATTCAAACTACTGGCATCAAAAGTGTTACCTCTCAAGCATCAGCAACATTACAAAATGAGAATAAGGGAGATGTTCTCCAGGAGAAAACAGGTAGTGTCTTCTTCCTACTCTTATAACTGTATTTGTTGTAATAGAGAAGGTGGAAGGAATATTTCATGCTTTGACCATTACAGTATAAAAATTTCACTGAAGGAAGGGCATTTGCTTGGAAGAACTGTGTACGTGCATGCACATCGGTACCTTCTTTTCCCTCGCCCACTGCATTACATGTAGTTAAGAGATTAATGGAAACTGTGAGACTCTGGGAAGTAAATTGGATCCTACTACAAGCTTTAGACGCATGAAGTCTAAAATTCTGGACTTGAAATAAAAGTACATATTTAAACTTTAAAGGAGAAAACTATGATGATATTAATGGAACTATCTCTTGCATTCTGACTTTCTGTATATTATGCTTATGTATGGATTTTCTGAGGCAGTGTCTGAATGGAATGCGGAGCTAATGGTTTGTAATTCTATTAATAAACAGGAGTAAAAAAAAAAAATCAAAACCAAAACAAAACCAACAAAAATAACTAAACAATGCACAGGGCGGGGGGGAAACAATGTAGTTAAAAACTGCAAGTGAGAATTGAACTGTATTTTTATGTGAGGCATGATTGCAGTATCACACGGTAGGAAAGATGTTAAATAGTTGCCAAGTATGATTAGTTGTATAACTGTACTTGCTATTTATGTTTCTGAAATTAGCACTTTTTTTATAAGAATTCTAAACATTATTTTAAAATTCTGCTACTGTGAAATGTACTCTTAAAATTTTACTTAATAAAGAGTTCTGAAAATATGGTCAAATCAGTAACACTGTTAGTTTGATTCTTGGAAAAAAAAAAAATAAAAAAAATCCTCAAGCCGTTTTAATGCAACAACACTTTAGCCCTCCCTTTTTAAGTAAGGAAAAATACATTTAGCAACAGTAATGAGGCAAGAAGGCAGTGCAGTTCATAGAGATGTATATTAATGATCTCCCTTGGGTATGCAGTGAAATATGAGGTGAAGTAGAATGCTTACTCTGTATGCAAGAAGTGTTGCTAATCAACATTACTGAATGGAGTGGAAAATTTTACTTCAGTTAAAATATATGATGTATTATCTTTATTTGAAGATGTGAGGGATAACAGCCGTTAAACAGGACTGTGCATAATAATAATAACAAATGTTTTAAGAAAATAAAGACTTATCGTGTAAACGAAATATTTTTCATTAAACTTAGTGCCCACTTTAGAAGTAAAGACCACTGTATACTTCAGAAGATACAGTCTTTAAAACTAAAAATAGGAGTGGATGAGAGACCACAAACTGCATTTGTTCTGTGGAAACTCTTCTAGACTCTGATTATGGGGTTTAACTTTGGAGAAATGAGGAGCATTCAGTAAAGTGATCTGATAGCATATTTAAAACAGAAAAAAAAAAACCACCACAGCTGTTCATACAGTTTATTAAGTGATCTGGGGCTTTTTGTCACAGATGTTTTAAAGTACAAAGATATAAATGAAGTCAAAATGTGATAAGAAGTTTGGATGTACTTTAAGCTGACTTCCCATAAACTTCTATTAATAGTTGTCCTCTGGTCTAGGTACTTATTACATTTAGATTACTGGGAATGGGTGAAATAGGCAACAGATGTTTTGTGCTACTGTATATTATGCTTTTCCAATGTAGGTCCTCTATAGATTCTGGCATAGGTTGATACTCTTTTCTACTTTGACTCAGTATGCCAAGTTACTTAACTAACGTGTGCAGTCCCTATGTAGTTGTCAACTGACACGTCTGAAGGAGTGGAAAATGTGATCTATTAATGCCTTTAAAAGTGCAATCTTAAACCTGACTCAAGTTCCAGTTTATGTAAATACTTGGGTGTGATTGATTGTAGTTGTCCCGAGTCACATTTGGGTCCCTTGAATAAATAATCTCACACAGAGTAGTTGTTATAGGTTTCATGAGCAGTGACTTTTTTTTTTTTAAGTAGAAATAAAGCAAGCTTCTGTGTATATAAGTCATTTATTTATCTCAGAATAGCTTGAGCTGGAAGGGACCTTAAAGATCATCTAGTTCCAACCCCTCTACCACAGGCAAGGATGCCTCCCACTAGACCACGCTGCTCAGAGCAGAGTGGAGTTATGGGAGATTAATTTTTGTATTGCACAGCACTAATGCTCTTTGCCTAGATCTTAACTTACACAAACACTTCTAGAGTTAGGAGTTCAGTGAGGACAGTATAGTGGCTTGCTTACAGTGCTGGTCTGGTTTTCAAACCTACTAAACTGTATTTAGGTGGTTATCTTTAGAGTTTAACTTTTTGATGTGTTCCTCGTCTAAAAACTGTATTTTGAATAATTCCTGGCGGGGTGTGTTTTGTTGGTTTTTTTTTGACTTAAGATGTGTTTCTATTCTTCAGACAACTGTTTCTGCTACTATGCATACAAAATCTAGCTTTTTCTCTGGATTGGGTCAGGCATGGGGCCTCGGAATAGAGGCGGTAAAGGTCTACGACCAAGATTGTTTTTTCTACAACTGTATCTGCACTCTGATTTCTTAATGTTAGAAATAAGCAGAGAATATCCTAACATCAGGTAGGCTTTAAAATAGAGGTTTCATAGAATTTCCTTGAGTGCTTAATGGCCCCAGTGAAGCAGATTTCTCTCTTTGCAGAATAGTTTTAAATTTTGATCATGTGATGTGGTTATCTTCTTAGGAGAAGGTGCACTCACCAGTTTTCCTTTCACCTGATACACCATAGATTTGCCACAGCCATCATGTAAATTAATCTGAAAATGAGTGCATTCTCCAGTGCAATCCCCTATTTAAAAAAGAGGAAAAGAATCCCACTGTATCTTATTTTTTCTTAATAATATCTTAGCTTCTAGTTATATTTGCCTGTGTTGACAGCTCAAATGAGGAAGTTAAAGTCGACCCTCTAACTGGAATCTGTAGAAGGTTCTAAAGTGCTTGCTGGACTGAGTGGGCATCACGCTTGCTGTGAGATTATCTAGGGATAGTGTATGTTGTTTATGGAAAATGTCAATTACTAACTGAGTGCTACTGTCCTTTTAAGGCTTTCCCCATAGTTGCAGCTTGGATGTGGTTCCATCTAAAGAAACAGACCATGTGAAAAGTGCTGATTTAAGTAATTTTGATGATGCGAGTCAAAATAGTTTAGGAGACTTGTTTTCTCCAATCAGAGATGGTAAGTTGCTAATACTGAAATACTGTAAATCATCACCCATCTGCATATAGCATAACATTCTGACATTGATGTGTTACCGACCGCTGTACCTACTTGGTATTTTGAGCTGTCTTTGATTATGAGCTTGATGCAATGATATGAATATTGATGTAGGCATCATTTAATAATCAGTTTATCTGTGTTCTGATATTTTGTAGATGTTATTGCAAGTAAAGCGAATGAAGATTCTCAAGGAAAAGGAGATGGTAAATATACTTACAGTACATTTTCCTTTGTTGTTGGTAGGCCTTTGGAGGCCTGTGCTATTTCTTACAGGATAATTTTGTCCTACCGTTGATGAAAGCAAACGCTGAAACAAATAAACTTTCCTGGAAACTGTCTAACACGTTGTGATGCTGAGACACAACATGGTGACAGGAAATCAAGAGTATGGTCCTAAAGTGATTTGAGTGGTTTTTTTAATGCAGTTTATATAGAGAGAGGCTTTTCATGCTTTATTGCTTTCATAAGGACAATGACAGCATAAGTTGGATTTAATTTTGTGGGGTGCATTTTTTGAGTGCTTTTTGGTTTATTTTGTGGAGATGTGTAGGTGTTTTAATTGTGGATTTGATTTTATATGTGTTTGGGGTTTTTTTACCTGTGTGTTTCACCTTTCACTTTTTTCATTTTAGGTCTGGATTTTCAATCCTACCTTTTGGGTTTGGAATTTCTCCCACCGCTCGCCACTGCCTTTCCAGTAAAAAAAACCCCAGTGGGCAGTAGTGCACAAGGGGTACGGTCTAGCCCATTACATGCATTTTTGGGATCTCCAATTAAAGAGGAAGAGGAACATCCAGAGACTGAAGCTAAGAAAATAAATCTTGGAAAACAAGAATCTAAAGAAGTCTTAAAACAGGTATGCTATCCTAACTGTTGTTACGAGTGGTCTTTTTAGAATTTTGACAGAATACTGCTACTCGAAGGAAAAATCTTTAATAGCATCTCAGCTAATCCGATTTTGAAACTCTGTTCACACTATTGACACATCTGTAAACTGTTGTTCAGTTTAAGTGTGTCTGCTTTCGACTATCCAAGATAAATGTGTGTTTCTCTTAAATAAGCTTAGGTTAGAAAAGTTTACATGAAACAAAACTGGGTTAGCCTGAAGAATATTTTGATTTTTCTAATGAATCAGGAATGATCGTTAGTTGCTTGCACCAGTATGACTGACTATCATTTATTAGGTCAATTCCACTTTCTTCTTCCCCTATTCTCCATGTCCCTCTTCCTTCTTGAGCTATCTTTGATACACTTCTGAGACCATAGCTTTTTTTGTACTGCTTTTGAGAAGTCTGAGTTTGCTAGGAATGATGTTTGTAACTTTACCACAAGATGTTTGATGTGAAAATTAAGAGGCCCCTGACTTTTGCACTCCTTTTTTTTGTATGTGTGCACTTGAGACAATTTTGAATGTTTTAGCAATCAGTTTTTAAGATGTCTTGCTAGAAAATGAAAGGTGTGTATTTGCAAGTAGATTTCTAAAAAGAAGAATGTTTGAAATGCATTCCTGAAAACTTAGTTTTCAAATGCATTTGGATGATCATAATAAGTAAAGTTCATCTTCTTTTTTTAATTTATTTTATTTCGGTCAGCTTTCAAAATCGAGCTCATCAAGTGCAGAATCAGTAGCTTTAAGTCCTCCACCATCGTCCGCTACTGTAAAGACTCCTGATGCAAATGAGAGACTAGTGAAGAATATTCAGACACATCCTGCATATGATCTACCAGTAAATGGTACTACTACCTCAAGTAAGTTGGTGATCGATTGATTAGTTGATTTGGCATAGTTGATTGTGAACTGATATGAAACCTGATAAAATGGCCTTAGCATTAAAACAGAACATCTGATCTTGATTCTTCTGTAAATCCAGTTAGCCCTCTTAGAACATCTCTTAATTGCCTCTGAAAAGACTCATTGTAAATCTTATATTTTTTTACTGGGTAGTATTTGAGATAAAATATTGACAAGCCTCAAGACAAATGTATTTTTTGATTTTGAAGCTCCAAGGATAACATCACCTGTCACTGCCAGCGTTGCCAGTTCATTGTCAGAAAAAATAGTAGAAACCATTGGGAGTAGCAGATCAAATGCACCGCTGACATCAATCCAAATAAACTTCATTCAAAATATGATACAAGAAACAATGGATGACTTCAGGTACTGGTATTCATGCAGAACATTTTTGTTTTCAATGACGTGTTTTCTTACTAAGGTGTGTTAGCATCTCTTTGAACAAATTTCTACTTGCGTTAGAAGATGACACCATTAGTAGCCCTAATCTTGGAAATCTAGATGTGAAAGTTTATTTTTAATAGCTCTGATGACTAATTAGACTGATATCTGTGACAGCTGTTAGTGCATGACTTTGCTGATGTGTTTTCAGAATGAGTGTTTGAATATTTCTTGGACAGTAAATCCCTGTTCATGCCCTGTCCCAGCAGGAGAAATTTCTCTTAAAGCTGACATTGTTGGAGAGTTTGATCTAGACAGTTGGTTTATATTGGCTTTTATTGTTGTTAGCTTGGCATGTGTAAGGTCAAATACTGTGTATTTCTACTGGTGAAGTTTTACATTGAAATAGCGTCTGTGCTGTAAATGATGGTTGATGTCAGATTATTTTGTTTGTGGATACCTAACTAACATTCCACTTGTCATGAAAAAAATAGTAAAATTAGCTTTTAGGTAAAATTTAGCCTTAGTAAGTAAAAATAGCTATGTTTGAAGGAGGTAGAGCAGTTGAGAGAGCTGTATCTAGGGGATCACTTCCTAATCCATGTTTGAGAGGAACTAGGTTGACTGAGAATGGTGGAGGGCAAAAGGATTGCCATGCAGGGGAGGCATTGCTGTCTTGATGGCAAAAAAA
>VWZK01020848.1:0-117140 GCA_013396935.1 Baryphthengus martii | reverse complement strand
AAAAAAAAAAAAAAAAATGCCAAACAAGCTTAGTAGGTCCATGTGCTATGGCTGTTCTGTATCTGCTAACAGAAAAATACATTGAATGTTATTAAATGTCTTTAAATAAGAGTATAGTTGCAGTAAAATTCCCTTGGGATTTTTTTGGCAATAATCACACGTCTGATTAAAGCCCGTAACTTTCACATGACTTAAAATGCTGTCTATGGATTGCAGATGTTTTTTCTTTAAAGTCTGTTTTCAGGCATCCCACTGTTAGAAGGTGTCCTTATCAGCCTTGTAGTTCTGCTATCTGAGATCTGGAGCCTAAGAGATTGTGTTTCTCTTCAGACCTCCGTTTCCTGGAGTGGCTGGAAGGCTCTGCTGGCCCTTTACCCAGTTGTCAATTGTGAATACATTCAAACTGAATGTAAAAGATAATTTGTACTGAGGTCAGTAAGAACAAAGGGAGCCATTGCAAGCTTCTCTTTGATATAAATAGCTTTCACCCTCAGGAATCTGAGGGAAGGATTTTTATCGCTCTTGCCTGAAATCCATTCCTCTTCAAGTAACAGGGAAAAACAAGGATCTTAGAAAAGGACCAGAAGGAACATACAGCTCCTTGGATTCCAAAAAAGCTGCTTGTTCCTTGAACTTCCTGAGTTTGGGAAATAACCTACCTCTTTGGGTTTCTAAGCTGCCAGCTGGCATCTGTGCTTGATACACCTGAAGAATATTGTTTGCCTCCAGTAGGAATTCTGGAAGCACATTATTGTGCTGTGGAATAGCAAGTGAAGAATATATTCCCTTTTGGCTTTGCTCTGTGTTTTGGGAAAGGAGCATGAAATAAGATCGTATGTGTGTACCTTACTTCCTGAGGCCATTGGTACCCCTAGCACAGTGCTCAGTCTCAGGAGATTGTACCGTGATGTGCTTGATGTTCAAGGAAGAGCATTTTTGCTTCCCTGCTTTTTTGTGAACTGTTTGACTTGTTCTTCCTCAGTGTCTGGAACACTTGTATTAGTGTAGTGTTCAGAGGGTATTTCTAAGCTTGGGTTTTGTAGTGTAGAATAGTTGTCCACGAATTTACAAATTTATGCCAATTCACGGACAACGCTGCAGCTACTTCTTACGTAGATTAACCTGGAGCATGCTGTGGGTTTGAGGATAATGTATTATTTATCACAGTTGATGTTTTGGGCCCTCTTACGAAAGAGTGCTGAAAGTGATGTACTGAAAGGCTGTGTCTTACAGTTACAGATAAATACCTTTCTCTGCAGTACTTGTGATCTGAGGGTCTGAAAATCTGCTTTGAATGGTAAAAGGGAGAGAAGTTTAGAGCTTGCAAGTGGAAAAAAACCCCCAATCTCGGCATCGCCACATATTTATATTTATAAACAGAAAAGATTCTAAGTCTTTTTTTGAACGCAAAAAAGTGATGCTCATGAAAGTCAATGTCAAAACAAAAGTATTCTAGAAAGTAAGTGGTAGAGGAGTATGTTTCATGGCTTTAGGGTTTTTAGACTTATGTTTCACAATGCCGTGAAGGTGAGGAATTGTGGAGTTCTGGGTGCTGAGAATTGGAGAGAATTACTGCTTCCTTAAATAAAACTAAGCATTGTTCTTTTTGCAATTCTTCCCCCAGAGAAGCTTGCCATCGAGATATTGTGAATTTGCAAGTGGAGATGATCAAGCAGTTCCATATGCAGTTGGTATGTACAAAGAGCATGGTAGGAAATATATTCAGTTTTTATTTTTAGTAATGCACAGGCATGCCAGCTTCTCACAAAACTGAAAATATTTTGCTTATTAAGAGCAAGAAAGAAAGGATTGAATGTGAAAGAGGGAGAAACTGTGAACTGAAATCTGTTTAGCGGTTTTATGCTTGATAAATAAAGGGAATGTATGCATTGGGCAGGTATCATGAATTCCATGTCTCAGGAGTTACAAAAAAAACCAAAAGGGAAACAAGTTCAGCTGTCCTTTCGAAAGGACCAAGAGCTGGGGTAACAAGGAGATACATGGAATTCAAATGGGAAGCTTCACTTATAGGTACTATGTGCATTCTGAACTGTGTTCTGTGTTCTTTAACTTCACCCTTTTATGAATCTTTGTTCTTTTGATCTGCATTAAAAAGGCCTTGTCTCAGTACTGAACATTTTAATGGAACCTGCATTAGTAGATTCTCTTCCTGAAGAAGTGCGAAATATCCTTTTGATAAAATATTCACTAATGTATTAATGATCAAAATACTGTATGTCAGCATAAAAATAATCTTACTTTTCTTATCAAAAGTTTTCAAAAAACATGATCTAGGTTATTTAATTTTCAAAAGGGATATGAAAATGGACAGGATGCCACTGGAATAATTAACTTTATAGCTACTGATTGGGACTTTTTTTCTTTTCTCTAGAATGAAATGCACGCTTTACTTGAAAGATACTCTGTAAATGAAAGCTTAGTAGCTGAAATTGAGAGGCTACGAGAGGAAAACAAAAGATTGAAGACTCACTTCTGAAAGATTTACACTGCTAATTTTATTAGCATGAACTCACTACAGGTGGTATGTTTATGACAGATCATCCATCATCACTGAAGTGTTGTGTGAAGACCTGCTATTATTTTGAATATGAAACTTTTCTTCTAAATAAATGATGTGAGATAGTGTATGTAATTATAAACTTTGTAACAGATAAGCACCGTATAAAGCACATTTGCATACTCCTGCTAACCACCTTGAAATATGTCCTTCTAACAGAAAAACTAAAAGGATAAGTACATTATCAGAGTTTCAGCAATATCTGAAGTGCCTTGTTACAAACAAAATCAAACCGGGATGGATGCCTTTTCAGTAAGAATTTTTTTAATATACCTACTTTTCTATCTGCTTCTTTTTTAATGCTGTCAGGAACAATCACTGTAGCTTGCCTTTCAGATACTTTTCTTGGAGGAAAAGGGGAGAGAGTGTTCATCTTCTACATGAAGTGGAGCCTTGTGCATAAGGAGCTGGAAAGCACTGTATTCAGTTAACTTTATTGAGCTGGCAACTCTTCCAGCTGTAAAACTAGAGCTTGAAAATACTCCTAATTTCAGTGCCATGATTTCTTACTATATTCTTAATTCTGAAATTTGTGCTGGTCTGCCGTGAACTTCATTGTTGCAAATGCTACTTCAACTGTACAATGAAATTTCTGTTACAATCTCGGCTGTGGAACTAGAATTCTTTTCATTTCCACATATTTGAATGCTGTCATAGCTTGTCCAATCTGAATGCAACTTTAGACTTCAAAATGTGTGTCTACTCAGCCATTAATAAGACAGCACTGTGTAAAGGCAGTCTTTCAGTCTTCAACTCGGGCATCTTTTGTGTGGCCCTTCCTTTTTGTTTGGAGAGGACAACACTTTCAAAACTACAATGCAACTGCTCAATATTAATTTTGTCAGTTTAATGTAATTGTAGCCTTTTTTGAGAGATAGCTGCATACCAAATCTAACTAGTATCTTAGTTGTATGATTAACATAACAAACACTAAAGAGAAATTACTACTTCAGTGGCATAATGGCATCGTACTCATCTGTAAACCATTTCTGAAATGAAGCTCAGTATGAAGTCCTGACTCTGCTGAAGTTTATGGGAGGTTTGGCTTGGCCTTTATTTGTGCCAAGAGATTAAATTAAATTGAAACTTCAATTTTAAATTACTTCAAAAATTATTATTTTTTTTTTTTCCTGAAAGATGTCTTCTACAAGTGCTTCTTGCTATTTAAATTGTTCTGGAAACTTTTTAATTTTCCCACTAATACTTGTTTATTTCTTTTCACACAATTATTAAAACTCAACAAGGAAAGTCTGAGAACATGGTGAGTTAATTAGTTGCAACATCTAGTGTTTAAATCCATGATGGCACTCTTCTATTAAATGAGAAAGCCATAATATATTGTGTAACTTATTTTTATATGTTGTAAAACTAAAAAAACCTTTATCTATACCTTTTCTCTATCTTTACCTTTTTTATTTAAAAAAAAAAAAAGAGACTTCCTTTTTTTATGTCAGTTAATGACAAATACAATCTTGTAGTAACATGAGGGTGTCCAAGTTGTCTTTAACATTAGGGATGGGACTTTAAATGTCTGCAGTTCTACTGCTTTTATAAGCTGTTAAAAATATTTCTATATCACATATAACTTCATGGTGAAAGGAAGCAGAGTTAGTTAATTTTTTTTTTTTAGTAACTTAACACAAAATGTAGAGAACTTTTTTTTTTTTTAAGTTCATAGGATGTGTAAGCTTCACACATTGACCACACAGTTTTGTGAAGACGATGGTAGTTGAAGGTAGCAAAAATATCTTACTGTTCTACACGGTTTGCAGTGTTAACGAAGTAACCTTGTCTATTTGCATCTTTTGGTCTGTTCCCCAAGCGCTATTGCTGGTATAGCCAGAGGACAGCAGGGAATTAGACAATTATCTTGGCTACTTGGCTTGTAGATAATTTGTTTTCTTGATTCAGAACTGTATAATTTTTTTCTTAATTCCCAAGTGGAGGTGACTATAGCGAGAGTGATTAAAAGTAGGTATTTTGGCCTTTTCTAAGAGTTTTTTTAGGCCTTTTTTTTCCCTGTCTCAGGATTACTGTAGCACAAGTGGCTACACCTGCTGTGTGAAGATCCAATCTGCTTACCACTCCAGGGGTATGTTTTGCCTTGTACACAAATCTGATTTGTAAGTTAAAATAAAGCTTGTTTTAACCTTTTTGAGGAAAAAAAAATGCTGTGGTGACCTATTTAATAAAGAGAATAATCTGTATTGTAATTGTCTACCTCAGCAGCCAAGAGCCCGATCCAAAGAGCCTGCCTCTGTGGCTTCATTTAGGCAATCACATCCTTTTCACAGAAATGTTCACATTTCTTCATGCTTTTGGAGTAAAGAAGTAGTATACGTCCCCTTTCCAACTTGGAAATCATTACAGTCATGACAAGAGAGATCGTGTTCACAGCAAAAAATAGTATCTAAGTGGGGGGAGGGGGAATAATCTTGTCACCTAAGCGCCTGGGGCATTGGAGATCCTGCATCTTCCTAATACTTTATTGATGGATGCTCCTTTTTCTTTTAATTCCCCTCTTTCATGCACATATCAGACTTTCTCTGAGGGAAAGTTTGTTTGCAGTTTCAAGGTATTTAAGCTTTGAAAACTGATTTTGAAGAATTGATTTATTCTCATAAGAATGCAAAATGCTAACATATCCTTACTTCCTGGCAACAACCCACCAGGGGCTAATACACACGCTGTGCCGTTCATAAACACCACAACAATGCTGCATTTGGAAGCTGCTCCCTGCCCCTTCTATGCAAGGAACAGGACCTGTGGAAAGGAAGAAATTGCATCACCGAACTAGAGTTTCCTTGCTAGCAGATACTCTGGATACTAGAGCTTAAGCTTCAAAATGGTCACAGATTATTTGGATATAAAGATAACAGAGCTGATACTGCTGGGTGACAGGTGACATGCTTTATGCTTGCCCACCTGCATACTTCTGTCTTGTGTGATCATTACTGGTGTGTGTCGAGAGCTGCACCTTCTGGTCTGGTTCAGTGCAGCCATTCTTATGTTACCTCTTGCTGATTAACAAATTCTCTTGGAAGAAGGTACGGAAATAATCTCATACTCTTCCTTAAACATCATGGGCCAGACACTGGTGAAGATAAGGTATAAAGCTAGAGGGACAAGAACTAAAAATTCTGAAGTGTTTTCGTGATAAACTGTGAAATTAGCTGTGAGTCTGGATGTCTCACTGTAGACAGACAGTACAGATGTTTTTATTTCTGAGGAACGCTAGGCTGTGGTTAGAATGCACACCTTATGCTTTCAAAATAAACTGACAGAAGGTTTTTTTGGGGTAATGGCAAACTGTGGCATTTTCAAGAGTGTCTTTATGAGATTAGGAGGTGGGGTGATGACACACAAAAAAATATTCTTGGTCCGGAAGACACCTCAGGTTTGAAAGCAAGCTTAGAAACCTCCACTAAATCTCCAGAAAGTTCCAGGTTATTCTCTCTTCACCTGGATTTAGACAACTGGTACCAAAAGGGAAGGGAAGTGTAGACTGCTGGTACTTATTCCTTAGCCTCATTGATACTTAAAACATTCAGGCCTAAACTCAACTACAGAGTATCATTCTTTCATCTGGACAAACTAAATCAAGACTGGAGATGTTTGGTGGAGCAACAATAGTGCCTTGTGGGGTTTTTGTTGTTTTTTGTTTGTTTTTTTTTTTTATTGTGCCCATTCTGAAGCAGTTCTAGTCTCCAAATGCTTGTGCAGCATAAACAGTAATGCCTGTGGTGTTTTGGGGCTCCACCATGTCAAAATTTTCTAAATGTCTGGCTTGGGGCTCTAAAATCAGCTGATTACTGTCCTAGGCCATCCACTTTCCATCACCTACTAACAATAGTAGTTCTCAGAAACAACTTCCCAGCTTTGTATCACCTGATGTCCCACGTAGTCACTGGCCTGGCTGTAGACGTGACTGCTTTTGGAGGGAGTTTAAAATTGTTGTTCTACTGATGAGGATCATGTGAAATCTGTTCTTGCTGTAGAAACTTCCTTTGTTCTTATAAGCAAAATATTGTTCTCTCTTAGTTCTAACAGGTGCGAGTTGCAGCACAAATGGTCGTGCTTTCGACTCTACGTCTCTCTAGAATTCATCATTTGTCCTCTGATTCTAGCTGCAAATACCAAGGCTCATGTTAATTGAAAGTTATTATGGTTCCCATCCAATTTCTTACACCACCTCTATATGGAAATTGCTGAGAGACAATGCTTTTTTTCAGCCTATTATTTTGCAGGAATGATAAATCTGATTTATTCTTTCCATCCCTGCTTGTCCTCTAAGTAATGAAGAAGGGAAAAAATTACACGGAGAAAAGGACACATGAGAAAAGAACACAATTTCTTATACAGGCTATTTACATATGAGTGCCTTTACAGGTTATAAAAACACACATTAGCTAATACAGGGCAGAAGTGTTTCAGAATTCACTTTTAAAAATGAATTCTGTAAATAAATACTAGTGCTCAGCTCTGGTCCTATAACACTACTGACCAGAATGGCTGAGTACCCAGAGGTGCCTGGCTGGAAATATTTGTTATAATTATCAAGGTGCAGAGGGTGAGCTGTGTTTTCTGAATAGTGAGTTCTTCATATTTTTATAAAGTCTCAGACCAGCCAATCAAGAATTAGGGCAAACCAACCCAATTAATTATTTTTTGAAAGTTTGGGGTTAAGTAGGTGGAATTGTCTCCCTAATTTTGTAGCTTCTGGACTCAAGCAGTTGTGGGTTTATGCTGTCCCAGTTCTCATCACCGAACTACTTTATCAGTCAAAATGGTGACGCAATTTGTTATCCAAGTCTACCTGAATAAACAAAATGGTGCAAGATCTGTAATGCTTTAATAGAGGTTTTTTTTTTTGCTGATAGTTACTCTCATCCACTCAAGTTTTAAATTTCCAGCATTACACGTGTCTGCAGATTTGTCCTACAGTTATTACTGAAGTCTATCCTCTTTAACAAGAACAGTCATCGGGTCTGAAAAATTAAGACATAAATTTGTCTTTAAATAGACCCTGTGTCCTCATGCCACAAAATTCTTCCTCTGCCACGCGGGCCTTAAAGGAAGCGCTTGTGGCGCTTGAGCTCACATTCCCACTCTTCCCCACAGTGTGGGGAAGGAATGTCACTGTGCTGTGTCCAAATTACTTGTCCCCTGAGTTCCATGTCTTGTCAGCTGTGGGAAACCTGCTGACTCCCTGCCTCTCAGCAATGGCAGAAGCAATTATGTCTCCTTCCCTGCAGATCATTTGGCCCCAATCGTAGCTCCCCTCTCAGGGGTGGTGCACAGCAGTCTCATTCTGTCCATGCCTGGTGCCCTGCTGCAGGGCTTCCTTCCACACTACTCCATCAGGTGTAGGTCACACCCTTGATGGAGACTGACTTCACATACCATGTATGGATGGGACTCACAAACACCTACATAAATGTCGTTGCTTGTTTCCATGGTAACTTTGATGCTTCAGAAAGGTGAAGATAAAAAAGCCAGGAAGAACAGAAGATGAGGCAGGGAAGTAACAGCACTTCAGTGACCTGCATTTTGAGTTGCCCTGTGCTATTCTGAAGTGACAGGCAAGTGCTCTCCAGTGGTGATACTACAATTTCTGTAATTGCCCACCCCACTACTGATTTTGCTATTTATTTTGCTTAGTTTTGTTGATTTTTAAAGACTACTTTCTGCACCAGCTCTTTGGCAAACAACGATGGCATTGGTGCAGCTGTAACGTATGTTCCCCCGTAAGTGCGATATAGGGGTCAGTGGTACCATGCTTTTTCAGAAATGTAGGAATTCATGTATAAAATGGGAGTGCCATTTGGACTGAAAAAGGTAAGCATTGCTCTACCTTTTTAAGAACCGTTATCTTTGTAAAGTTGAAATGTACTTCAACTTCATATAGTTAATTGAAAGTACCTAATTGATGCTGACCTCTCATGTGTTTAATGTCAGGTCAAGACATGTAGCGTAAGCATTTATTTCACTGTTTAAAGCAGTTGACTTGTGTTTCTAACTTATTTAAGAGGTAATCGCGTGGCAACCTTTATGGGAATAGTCCTCTCACGCTGAGCAAGGGAATTTGTAGCTTGTCAGTATTTCAATCCCAACAATGACCAAGGCTTTTATACTTGCAGAAATGACAGAAGTCTCTTCACCACCTAACAATCATCTTTGTCAAGTGGTCTCAGTGCAAGGCAAAGAAACCAGAATATTTCACATCTAGTCCTCACATTTCACCAATGATTTGCTCTGTGTGTGACTTTTGCCCGTTTCCATCAGTTTAGTCTCTGTATATGTAGCACCACAGTTACTAGGAAGAGTATTGAACAGGACTATGAACAGGTTTGTCTTTCTGAGTCAGGGTTGATTACAGTGCTGTCAATCAGCTGAGCAGCTTCCTTTCAGATGCAGAGTATAACTACAGGGGAGAGTCTACCTTTCAGATGACTGCCTTGTGTGTATCTTGCTCTCCTTTCCCAGGAATCGACACTGGGCTTGAGAAACCTGACTGTACTTGCTGATCATAGATAGTTACCATCCTTAGGAAGGAGGGAGAAGCACAGACAGACCTAATGATGACAGAGCAATTAACCTGTTTCACCTGCTAATCTCCTTCAAACATGAGGACCTTAAAGCTGTTCTGCAGTTGAAAAGAAAACCCTAACTACTGGTGCAACAGCTCCTCTCAACTGAGATGCTTAAAAAAAAAAAAATTAAAAAATTCCCTTTACACTCCCTTACACAGTAGATCAACTGTTTCATATTTTTCTACACTGAAGCTGATTTTCTGGCCTTTGCTCTTCCTAGTAAATTGTTAGATAGTTATCTAACCTAGGGACCACAAGGCTCGGCTAATAGAAGTCAGCTCCAGAGGGAAAGATGGGAAAGATGGAGACATTTCTTGCCACCGTTGCTGTGCGTTAAGAGCATCCAGGAATGAAAACGACTCTCAGACGATTTACAGCCCTTGCCACACACTGAGTCACAGCACTGAGGATTCAATAATAGGAGCCCTCCAGGTCCTTGAAATGCTTCTTTCAATGAGTATCCACTCCATCACACCAAGGCTAAGCATAAACAAACTTTTTTATCCCTACACTTAGCCACCTATCGGGCTTTCCTGACAACGCCATGGCAAGCTCTAGAGGAGAAGGCAGTACAGTCAGCTACACCTGGAGCTATTTCAGCATTGGGGATCAAACGAACATCCCTGAGGGTGCCATACCTTAAGGGACTGAACTTCAGTTCAGTTCTCAAAAGCTTTGAGGAAAAAAAAAAATCATAAAAAAAAATCAGTACCTGTGGAGTTGCGTGATGAACACAGTCATGGAAGAGGTAGCAGGAGGGATGGAGTTAAACATGCCAAGGGAGGATGAGCAGGACCACTGTTCAGCTTGTGGGGCGTGAGATAGGCCGGCTGCGGCCATGGGGGAAGCAGCAGGTCAGAGACTCGGGTGCTGCCACACCTCGGGCTCTGGCCTTATTGCCGACCCGTAGAGGCATCGCTTCCGACTCGTAGCCCACACGATAAGGTGGGCGAGGCCTCTTTTCCCCACCGCGCCGCTCCCCAGGCCGTACGGGCAAAGCTCTCCCAGCAGGTCAGGCGGCAGCCGCGGCCGCTCCCGCAGGTGGAGCGCTGGGCGGGATGGGACGGAAGGCNGGCGGTGGCGGCTGGTGGCGCCCCACGGGTGGGTCCGGCGCTTCCCGCGGCCTCCTCGCCTCAGGCCGGGCCGGTGCGTGAATTCCGGCCTCAAAGGTAGCTGCGGCTGCGGGCGAGCGGGGTGGCAAAGCTCGGACATGTGCGAGGAAAGCGTCGCGGTGTCCCGCTGCGGGGGAGCGGGTGGCTGCCGCTGCCGGTAAGTGATGAATTGGCGGGAGCCGTAACCACCGCCGGCGAAATGCGGGCGGGGGTAGTTCTCTCCTGCTGAAATAGGCGAGGCACGGCCCTTCTTTCGTGTAGCCGGGTCAGTCCCGTTTGAAGAAGCCTCTTTAATGAATTTTCANCCCTTGCCACACACTGAGTCACAGCACTGAGGATTCAATAATAGGAGCCCTCCAGGTCCTTGAAATGCTTCTTTCAATGAGTATCCACTCCATCACACCAAGGCTAAGCATAAACAAACTTTTTTATCCCTACACTTAGCCACCTATCGGGCTTTCCTGACAACGCCATGGCAAGCTCTAGAGGAGAAGGCAGTACAGTCAGCTACACCTGGAGCTATTTCAGCATTGGGGATCAAACGAACATCCCTGAGGGTGCCATACCTTAAGGGACTGAACTTCAGTTCAGTTCTCAAAAGCTTTGAGGAAAAAAAAAAATCATAAAAAAAAATCAGTACCTGTGGAGTTGCGTGATGAACACAGTCATGGAAGAGGTAGCAGGAGGGATGGAGTTAAACATGCCAAGGGAGGATGAGCAGGACCACTGTTCAGCTTGTGGGGCGTGAGATAGGCCGGCTGCGGCCATGGGGGAAGCAGCAGGTCAGAGACTCGGGTGCTGCCACACCTCGGGCTCTGGCCTTATTGCCGACCCGTAGAGGCATCGCTTCCGACTCGTAGCCCACACGATAAGGTGGGCGAGGCCTCTTTTCCCCACCGCGCCGCTCCCCAGGCCGTACGGGCAAAGCTCTCCCAGCAGGTCAGGCGGCAGCCGCGGCCGCTCCCGCAGGTGGAGCGCTGGGCGGGATGGGACGGAAGGCTGGGGCAGGTGGCGGAGGGCTGGGCGCGGCCGGCCATGGAGGCGGCTACTCACGCTACGAGCCTGCGGGGTCCGGGATGGGGGATGAGAAGAGGGCGGAGGGCCGTCCGGAGGAGCACCCCGGGGCGGGCGGGTGTGGGTGTGTCTTTGTCTTTGCAACCGCGCCTCGCCGTGCTGCTGTGTGCGGGGCGGAGCGGTGGGGCACCCTCCGCTGCCGGGTCGAAGCGAAGCCGTGCTTGGTTTCACTTCTGCTTCCCTCCCGGCCTCGAGAATCTGTTTCTGTCAGTTATCACTTCACGGAGATTAAACGTGTAACTATTGCAATAGAAGCCCCAAAGGTCTCTTTTCGCGCACGATTATACTTTGGTATTAGACCCGCTCTGATAAAAACTCGCTATCAGAGACCGGCCTCCTCGTTCGAAGGTGCTGGTACCGCCNAATGCGGGCGGGGTTAGTTCTCTCCTGCTGAAATAGGCGAGTCACGGCCCTTCTTTCGTGTAGCCGGTTCAGTCCCGTTTGAAGAAGCCTCTTAAATGAATTTTCATTCCAACGCTTAACACTGCAGGCATGCAAAGTAATTTAGGTTGCATTTTAGAGTTACACGAAAGGGGTATCCCAGTATTAAATGCATTTCAAAGAGCTTTAGTGATTATTATTTTTTTTAATTAATAATTGTTCTTGGTAATTAGTATGTGACATACTCGCCAGGACGTGTTATTTTCTAGGGATGAAAGGAAGAGGTGAAAGACGAAATAGGATGCTACTACACGATCTCTTGGCTCATTTCTTTCCACTGAAAACAGTAAACTTCCTAAACCTAAGAGCAAGGGAAAATGTAATTTTGACTACTTTAGTGAGTATTTTTAACCTCTCTCATACGGAACCAGACCTTCTCTAAATTCAGTATTACTGCATTTTTACAGTTCTAATAGTAGAGCGAGACTGCACGTGACCCTACAGTCAGAGGTCATGGTGATTTTTTTGATATTGTGGGGTACTCTGCTTCAACTTTTGGCTGTAGTGAATGGTTACGTAGTGGAGCTCAAGCAGGTTAAACACATTAGTCAGTATTTCCGTTTCAATTCAGGTAGGGCTGGGACCAGAAGTAAAATTCCCCTAATTCACGAGAAGTACCGCAAGAACATGTCTTCTTTGTTGTAAGCTTTTGGTAATTGTCGAATTCACTCTCATTCCCCAGAGAACTGAAGTCTTGAAATAGTCAAAGGATAGAAGAACTTTTCCCTGCTTAAAGCGAGGTCTGACAGCTGTCAGAGAGCAGCCATCCTTGTTAATGCCGCATCTGTGCAAGATAACCAAGAGAAAGTGCTAGACGTGACTCCGAGTTGGCTGGGCTGCATCAACATGCATGGGAGTACACGCTCTGGTGGAATTAGGGCTCTGTGTATCTCATTCCTTTCTTTTAAAGGAGTGGAAACATACAGTCTCATCTTCTCAGTCCCTTTGACATGGCTTTTAAAGGGGAAGACAGCATCTCTCAACTCCAAAAGAGGTTTTGCTCACAGAATCTATGCTCTCTTGAAGGTCACCATTGTGTGGCAGATATAGTGTCTTCATGTTGGTTCTGGTCCTGTGAGTGAGCCCAGTTATAGGGCAGTTGTCTTTAGTGCCTTCCAGAGCTTAGATGGAAACTATGTCGTAAAATTGCTCACTGTTGTCAGGATTTTAATAGTTTCTCATGTACCTTGCAGCAGAGAGTGGGGGGTCTGTCAGGTGCTTAAGGGGGCTGGGTGGCAAAGTTAGCCCTTACCTTTTGGACTTAGATGCTTAAAGGGGCATTTAAGTACCTAACAGTCTTGAAGCTTTAGATTCATAAACTTGGTTTCCCTTATTGGAAATTCAGCTCAGGGTATTCTTCATGGGTTAAAGTAGTTTTCAATGTGATAGGAAAAAACATGTCTACAAAGGTGATGATAAGCAGAATAAGGCCAGATGACCTTAAAGCTGATTACACAGGGTGAGAAATTGTGATCAGAATTGTTATTTGTGGCCACAATTTAAGGTATCGATTGGATTCTGAGCTCTTTCGACTATCTTGTTTGTATCTCTTAACAATAACAAAATTTCCTATCAACCCCTGGTCAGTAGGAGAGGAAATAGAAGTAAAGGCAACAGTGAGGTTTTAAAGCCTGTCTCTCACTAGTTTCCACTCTTTCAGGCTTCAGTGCTTATTAGAGCACAGCAGAGCATGTCCTCAGAGCCGAATCACCTTTTTCTTGCTTTGTAGCCATTTCAGCTTGCCAAGAGTTTTCTTCTGAGACAGTGTTTCTGTGTGAAATGACTGTAGTTCAGGAAAGGAGAGGAAATTTCTGTTCGTTTCTGAAGACAGCGGATTCTGTGGTCGTTCCCACCCATCTCAGGAGTGGGTTGCATGGCTTTGTGGATGCCATGGGGAGGACTGGCTTCTCCTAGGGTAGTCTCTTGGTTTTGATAGCATGTATCTCTAATGGGAGCTGTGGTGCTAGGGTGAAAAAAATCTCAATAGGTGGTGTAGGTATTACAAAAGCCTTTGCTCTGTTTTTTTCATTAAGAGAGTCTTTGAACTAAGCTTTGTGTTTAGTGAAGAGCCGAGAGGTGGAGGACAGAGCAGCATACCTGGGAACATGTTCAGATGCTTTTCTCTGGTGAACTGGTTGCTGTCCTAAAACAACCCTCTGGATAGGAGAAGATCTTTGGAGATGTTGTGTCCACAGTAGCATCACAGGTGTGACAGAAAAAGCAGCTTGATGATTGGTGCTTTTAGATGCTATGGAAGAGGTCAGGAGAAACGTGTGTGGATGTATGTCCTCCATCTGTTTGCAGAAGGGTTCACTGGTCAGTGATATGGTGATGCATTCTTTCTCACATGCTGTGGTTGACTGGAGAGGGACCTTGGACACTGGCAACTAAATGTAGGATTTGAGACTTTATTTGGCTACCTTCCTAGTGTAACCGGCTTAAGAAAGCATCCTTGAGACTTGGAGAAGGGACACTGAACTTGGCTGATTAGCCTTGCTGGGCCCCTTCTCCAGCCATTGAAGAGACATCACTTCTGTGGGGGCAGATGGGAGCATAATTCCCTGGAGGAATGTTTCTCTCCATTGGGATACAGCTGGAAATCCAGGTAGAAAATTCAAGAGCTCCAATTGGGTGACACATACACATCCTCTCCTTCATCCATTTGCAGCCATCTCCTGGCTCGTTTCAAGTTTGCCACTTCCCCTGAGCATTGCTGTTTAGTAGTGGACTTGAAGAAACGAGGACAAGGAAAGAGCAAGGTGCCTCTGAAGTCATGAAGAAGTCATTTTCACATGACTGAAAGACCTTTTTCTCCCTTTTTCTGACTCTTCCTTACAGTCTATGGACTGTTCTTATCTTTTGCTTGTTTATTAATAGTGATGGCCATTGGCATTTAAAACAGAAACAGGAGAACACCCACATTTCATATGACATTAAACAAAAGCAATGATTCAGGGTTCATATATTTTAATGATGTTGGTTAAAGCAGTATGTGTGCATATTTCTTTATAAGCTATTGTGAATATTTTTTTTAAAAAAAAAAACCCACTTTTCTTCATCCTAGCTGCTTTACGATGGCTTTTATTTATTCTTCATTTATCACTGTGCTGAAGTTGAGCTTCTGCTTTTATTTCTAGAAAATCTACTACAGTGTTTTTCTGTTTACTTGGAGAAAAGCAGAATATTTCTGACTAACAGGCTGAAATAAAATAATGAAGTACAGTGGCACGAATGTTCATAAATACAAGGTTTGTCAGCTTGGGAAAGAGGTACTGCTGCTTTACTCTGTGTTTCTGAATTGTTAGGGATAAGTCCTAGCTTAAGCACTGTGGTTTGGATTAATACTCGTTCTGATGTTAGCTAGAATCTTGTGCCTCAGCAAGGTGTGAGATGTGGTGTTGTGACTAATTACTGAAGAACAAGCCTGGAAGGAAGGTTTTCCTTGGGTCCGTTGGACAAAGATTTGCTTTTTATATATATATATATTTATTATTATCTGTTTATCTTCTGCTTTAAAACAGTATAATGGAGAATGTTTCACATTCAATGTAGATGTTTTTCCTCTTAACAGTGGTCTGTAGGAACATGGTGTTTTGTTATAATTTGGAGTTCAGTGATTTTTATTTTTTTTTCCCTCTTAAAACTTGATCTTCTCAGTTTATGGTAGCTTCATTGTGTACATTTTCTGTTAAAAGGAGTAGCGTGGCATCTTCTTTACTTTCTCTGTAGCTTTTTTTTAAATGTATATTCCTAGTGTGTGCCCTCTTAGTTCTTTCATTTTGACCTTTCATTGCCACGTAATGGGGGAGCGAAATTAAAATGGTTTCAAGAGACCATTTCTTAACGTGAAGCCTTTCCAGGGCTGTCAGAAATAACTAACAATTAATGCAAGTTCTGTTCTAATGCTTGTTTGGAGTTGAGTCATGCTGATGCTTGTAGCAGGAATTTGTAGTGCAGGGAGAACAGGCACCGTGTGCTTGGCGCTATACGGCTTCAGGTTTGAAGAACCATAAGGGAGATCTTAAGTGGGTGAAACCCAGGAGGAGGTAGTAAATAAAACAAGACTGAATGCTAATGGGTGTTTGGTAGGAGAGAATTAAGCTGAGTAATCTGAGGAGGTGTTGAAGCAGAGGAAAACAAAAACAAAGTCAAATGTGTGCTTGAGACCATATGTGAAGGTTGATGGTTATTTGGTTTGAAATGTGTTACGAAAGCAAGCAGAGATGAACCTGTGGTTGCAACTGAAAATATAGCGCCTAAAATGTGGCTGAGGCAGGGCAAAAACATGAACCTCTCATTTCCTTAAGCTGCTGGAGATAAACAAACTTGTAAATAAACTTGAAACAAGTTAGGATATTATCCTGTTTTAAGGAACAGCCGCTTTTGAAAGTGGAAATGATAATGTTCATTTTATTTCTTGATTGCTTGGCTGAAGAAATATGGCTGGATTTTGCTCTCAGAGATCATAAAGCTGCATTATGTGAAGTTACCAGGTTGTCCTGAAATTAGGGGAGAGAAATAACCAACTAGTACAAAGCATAAAAGTTTCATAGTCTGGGACTGAGTGTGATAATGGAAATACTCAGAAAACTGCTTTAACTTCTAGATTGATTTTTGATAGAAGTACAGACTCACTGCTACAGCGGTGGAAGCCGTGAAAACCACCAAGGCTGAGGTAGAAAATGTGATTCATTTTGTTATCTTAATAGTCATGTGGTGATCCACACAAAGCCCTAGGAAATTTTAATTTCAAATGGATTGATTACTTGCATACTTTCTAAGTAATAAAGCTGAAATTATTTGTAACAGAGCTCAACTGAAGTAGATAGATCTATACCAGTGGAGGTTTTGTTCTTCAGGTTTCCTGCCCTGTATTCATTACAATATAATGCACTGGCTGTTTTGAGAGCTCATTCCAAAACAATGTGCTAATTGGTGTTGAAACAGTGCGGAGCATGTGCCCCCCCTTGTGACTTGGAGTTACAGATGATCATATTTATTAGCGGCATCAAGAATTAAAACCCTCATGCATGTTTTAACTGTGCTTCTGTGAGGACTGAGTGAATAAATGCATCGTATTTTGAAACAGGGAGTTCAGAGAGATTGTTCTGTGCTACAAGATGGCTGGGCAGATTAGACGCGTGGCAGAGCTTTCCTGGCAGGCTCCTGTCCTAAACTTTTTCGAGCACTGAGACAGGATTGCAAAGATGCGATAGAAGATACAATATATATCCTGGTCTAATTTTGCAGTAAACCAGAAACCATTTAGCAACTTCTGTTTGAAAAGCAAGATGAACACTTAGGGGAGTGCAAGGTGTGAAACACACTGAGTTGCATCTTGGGCAGTTTTTCTGCATGTTCTGTTGCCAAGATGCTGTGCTTTTATATGGATACTGCTTCGCTCTATTGTTGAGCTTTGGAAGAGGAGCTGGACAGAGTTTGGACTTTTTTACAGCTTAGTAAAGGACAGTGAGCACCTCAGCAGTTTGAAATTTAGATTGAAAGTTTTAACTGGATGTTCCTGAGAAGCTCATCAGGGATGCAAAATTGATTAAGATGTTTTCTCTTTCCCCCTGACCTCCCCTAGTTTAGGTTTCTCAATCAACTTGATTAGGTGAATGACTCTGTTCTTAACTTTTCAGATTGGCTCAGACTGTCTCTGGAGTAAGGAAGATGATATTGCACTGGATTTCATTTGGTTCACGTCAGTGATTTCACAACTGCGAGATCAGGGAATGTGTTTTATTTTTGAATTAGAGGTTACATTGTGGTGAGGTCCTACACGCAAGGAGCGATTTCTCCAGCAATTCTGCAGTGAATGAAAGCCTAATGCGTGGTTGTGTGCCAGGATTGATGGTTGTGTTCTGGCTGCTGAAACTCCTGCCTCGGGACTCATGTCATCTCTGGGCTGACTCTAACTTGAGAGATACTAAAGGTATAAAACTGGTGGGTAATTAGATGTTTTACTGGTGAATATTGATTCAATTATATAATTTAACTGTAGTATCTGCAAATGGGAGTGAAGTGCAGAGTGAAAGAGGCATTGTAGGCCTGCATCTGTGAAATGTGAATTAATTCGAACAATGCAGAGAGCATTGGAGACTTTGGTGATATTTTTTGTGAGCGATTTATCTATCTACCTCATTTTAATTGCTTGATGCTATTCTGCCAAGCTGCATGAATTTAAATAAAAGGAAACTTAACAATGGAATAAACAGGAAATGAAACAATAAGTGGAGAGAATGGCGAGGGATTTGCAGTAATATTTGAGAAGTTATTAGACGTGAGAGTCTCACCTGTGTGCTCCAGAAGCCTTGTTTTTCTCACACCCGTATAAAACTGCGTCCTGAAGAGGAGTAAAGGTGGAGAAAGGCTGTATGCAGGAGTAGCAGGAGCTGGAAGCACAGGCTTTCAGAGTGGGATACAGCATGAGTATTATGTTATACCTGTTCCTTCCCTCTTTCTTCATCCCTCACCGTGGTGAGTTTGGATTGGATGGGACATAACCGCAATAAAGGAAGAAACAATAATTTGTGAATATCTAAATCCAAAAAGTCTGGTTTCCTATAATATTTTTCTCCCTTGAGCTATCCAGCCAAGTTGATACCCATTTTCCTCACTCCTCAGTTGCCCTTATACTTCGGTACCTCTCATTTTCTTCCAGTTCTCCACCATTACTTGTAGTCTCCCCACAAATCCCTGCAAACAGTGAGCAGTACTCTCGCTTCCTGGTGTGCGTTGAGTCCTGTACTCTAGATGATTGAAAGTCTGTAAAGTTCAGAGTTTATTAGAGGTGCACAAACTGTCAGATGGCATGATATGTTTTCAGCTGTTTTATAGTAGTTGATTTGGACTAGATGGATCCTTGAGGTCCCTTCCAACCTGGTATACTGTGGTAGTCCAGGAGGAAGGCCAGTTTTGGCTAACTTGGTGGGTTGTGGCTAAGCTTTTCATACTGTGCAGACATCCTTGGCAATAAAGACTTGTCTGGATTCTGTCTCCTGTAACATGCTGGTGGTTGCTATCATTGTTAGAGCTTCTTAAGCTGCTTTCTTTAGTGCTGCTTCACTTCTAGCCTTGCCATCAAAAATGGAAGCGCTTGCACAGGCTAGTTATCATCATTTTTACTGCTACACTGCCTAACCCTGGTCAAACGGGAGGAATTTGTCCCCTCCTAAATGGAATTTTAGTATAAGCTGGAGTTATCTGAATTGCTCCTTCTGAAATGAATGGGCTTTGCAGTGCCACTGTTTGATTAGTGTGGTGTGTTCAGCATGCTACTGGGATTTGGAACATACCGAGAGAACCAGTCTGCTGGGTACCGGCATGGTGTATACTGGTAGTCAGTTAGTCAGTTTTCTGAACACAATTGTATGTTAAGCCTTATGTTTACATNCCTTTTTTTTTTTTCTCCCTCCTTTTTTTGTTGTTCGTTCTTCTTTTTTTGTAATACAATGGAGTTAGCACTTCTGCTGACTGCATCTCCCACTGGAGCTGATTGAGCTGGTATTTCTATTCTGCTAGCCTCCCGTTTGTGGTTTCCATAAAGTTGAAAGTTGTTCTTGGTGCTATCATGTTTTTTTCCTGGCCTAAAATTTCACCTGAACCAGATAACCTGTCTTGAGTTTATCTAGTCTTTTCCAAAATTAAAAAGAAAATTGTATGTGTGAAGTTTTCTTAGTTCTAAATGATCTCTAATATTTCTACTAGAGTAAACGTGTTTTGTTCTACATGTAGTCTACTTTTTGGAGTGAGTTTAATGTGGGACTCAAGGCATCAAAAACATTTGGCATGTTGATCTGTAATATGGGAATACTCTTTCTATCAGGACTGCAAACTCACTTCTGGTAAGTTGTAGTAAATTCTTAAGCATTGGGATTGAAAGCTTTCATGCCAGCTGCCGTTTTTGTTTGTTGTATCATCAAAATGTTTAGGGTTCTTTTTGAGAATTAATTTGTGGGAAAAAAAATGTATTATTGTTTTTTCACTTGTTCCTTCAACTGCAATGTCATGGGCTTTGCAAGGTAGGTTTGGCAGAAGTCTGCATTTTTAGAAGAAAATGGTTCTTTTGCTGCTTCTGTTTAATTCTTGCCAAATTTAGAAGTCTCTGAAAAATATGTCAGTAATAAAATTCTGAAAGCTTACCTGTCATCTCTGTGCAATTAAACAGAGCATGTCCCATCCTCGCTGAGCAAGCAAAAATGTTGCATCCCAGAGTTATTGGGAGCTCAAACAGCTCCCAAGAAGAACTTCTTAAGCAGTTCTTCTTGCTGCAGGCCGAGGTTAAACTGCATCTTGAAACAGAAAAGGGAGCTTCTATTTCCAAAGCACTAAACAGCCAGCATGTCATTTAAATGCAGAAGAAATACAAGCCAGGCTATATCAGGAGGTGGGAAGAGGGAAGGAATGAGACAGTAGGGATTTGAACATGGGCCCCAGTGACTCAGGGTAAGAAAGGGAGGTTGGAAGACAGGAGCTCTACTGGAAGATGCTATGGCTGCTCAGAGATGTGTCTCTGAGCCTCTTTTTAGGTCCTCAGTCCTTCAGCAGTGCTCATCCCTCTCTGGTTTCTATAAGGAGCTACAGAAGCATGAGAAAGGGATCCCAGTGGGAGCCCAAAATTTTGTCTTTGGAGCAGGAGTCGGGTATGAAGTTTTGCACATTAATTTCTGCCTGTCTGCATAACGCAAGCGCTGCCACTGCATTTGCACTCTGAGTTCTCTCACGCAGAGATAAGTGTCTGTTGGCACTGACATGGAGAGAGTGTTTATGCTTTTTGTCTGGTAAAATGTTCATGTGTACCTTATTTGAGCTCTGATTATATACATATTTTTACTCCATTCTTGCATTGTTTGGGGAAAACATGTTGTTATTAGTAGATGTGCACCTGAGACACAATTTAAATAGGATGAAAGTCATCCAAACCAAGAACTGTCTTGAGGATGTTTTATTTTTTTTTGGTATGTCTTCAAAGGTTAACATTTTATGAGATTGCGTTTATAGTGTGAGTTTCACCAGTTCCATTCAGGAGGCAGCAAATACAAATGATGTGATCAAAAGCTCAGCCAGTCTATAAATTCCTGCTAAACTGCCACGCTAGATGCCAGTTTCACCAACTGTGCTTGCAGATCCTGCCAACCTGTTAAACTCCACTGCTTTATCCACAGCTGCATCATTTCTAAGTATATTTGGTAAAGCCTTGAGGCTTTGCTGGGTCTTCTGTCAGGAACCATATGTATACCTAACAAGTCACAGTCACGGTCCTGGAGGGTTTGCCACCTGACTAAAGGCACAGCAGATAAGTGACACGCATGAGCAGAGAGAAAAGAAGAGGTGAGAATGGGATAGCATGGTCAGATGTGGCTTGGTTTGGTGTTGAAGTTGGAGAGCAGTGCCATCCTGTCACCAGATTCAGTCTCTTGCTAATGCCATTAAATGCACCATATATTCCTCTACAAGTGAAGCTTCTTCTCAGAAACAGCTTAGCTCCGTTCCAGCATCAGTCAGATAATTTCTCCTGGTTTGTTTTACTGAAAATCTGCTCCAGAACTAAACTCTTTAGCAACCAAACCCCTGTAATTTTGAGTTGAAATTTATTTGTGCCCATATTAACAAATGCCCACGTATTCATTTTTGTCCTCTTTTGGAGGACTGTCCTTTCTCATTTTGGCTTAGACAAATCACAGTATTTTTTACATGAAAAAGCAAGGCTTTTACCTCCTGAGCATGCTTTACAGTAGAGTAAAGCTACAAGTGTACCTCTGTTGATGCACCTGAAATACCTTTGAGTTCACTAGTTGGCAGACAGCGTCACAGTCACCACGGTGTAACGATCAGGGCCAGGTAACTAGGTTCATGCTCAAGAAGTTTCTTAAGTGAATTTTGCTGTTTGTGCCATGTGCTGTGTTGCCAGCTGCACCCAGGATTTTGAGGAGGCTGAAGAATCCATATTCCTTTAGGCTTTCCCTACCCAATAACCCCCCTTGCTCGTGTGAGTATCCTAGGGATTCTCTGCACTTGCCCGAGTTTTTCTCCATGGTGAGCTGACCAGAATCATTCCTGCTGTCCATAATTAAAGCATTCCACACGCCTGGATGATATTGTTGATGGCATCGTGTCACTGCCTGTGATGTAGAGTGCTTGTTGTCCGCCTGCTTGCATCGTTTCTTGTATGGCTTTTAAGAAGCCTGGATGAAGATCCCAACCTGCAGAAGAAAGGGGAAGGCTGTGGGGAACTGTGGTCATGCTCAGACAGAGGAACTTCTCTGTAATCTGGGAGCCTGTAGCTGAAGCAAAAAGAGACTGTAATGAGGAGGATAGAGAATGGCCTCCAAAAGGACTGTGTGGAGTTTGTTGCGATTCAGAAAGCCCCTGAGTAGTCATGTCATGAAGCAGAGACCTGCCCTTGGAGGGGTTCAGTGGGCAAGAGGAGCCCAGGATATAGTTCCTTCTTACTTATATTGTCTTCCCTACTCAATTAGCGTATTCTAGGGAAGTTTGAGTTGTTTTTTTTTGTCTGACAGAACCTAGATTTTTTGAGATTGAAGTGCCGCAGAACACTTGTGGTCTGTAGAAGGCTCAGTATAATGTGGGGTACCTCAAAGCTCTGGCCAGCTGCAGTGACCTTCTCCAAAACAATTCTGAAAGCATGAAGTTGCATTTCCCTGTTCTCGTGGCTGCACTTTCCTGGTATCATGATGGTGTCATGCTGATAATTTGGAATCATCCTGCACTGTAGCAGTTCTTACAGGCACTGCATCTTGCACTGTTAAACCTTTTCGTTTGTTCATTGTTATGCTGTTCTTCCTTTCTGATGTTCAACTCCATGTCCCTGCAGAGCAGTCTGAAAGAACCTGCTTAGTAAGAAGCTTTCTGCCTGGTACTTTTCACTTCCCCTCTCTCCTTTAAGTAGTTTATCTAATTTATACATCTTACACTTTGCTGACTTTTCCCACTTTTTCCAGTTTAGTCTATGTAGTGCTTTGGCATATGATTTATTAAAATCTCAATAGATTACATTCACAACATTTTTTGTGGGAACAAAATAGAAAAGAAGGATTTGGGGCTAGTGTGACATGATCTGTCTTCTGTAATTCGTTTGATTTCCTTTGTTTTCCATTCTTTTCTCAGGATTTATCTGCTCTCTGTAGATGACTGATCTGTCTGTCCTACCAAAATGACTTTTCTTCCTCTGTCTTTCCTTTCAAGTATAGGCACCATATTTGGTTTTCTTCAGTCATGTGGTACTCCCTTATTTGATGGATTTATTTAATATCCATGCTATCAGACTTGCAATTTCATGTACCAGTTCTTTCGGTGTTCTGTGATTAAGATTGTTCCACCACCCAGACTTGACAGCAATGAGCTTTTTGGATTTTGCTTTCATCTCAGTAATTTACATCTCTGAGAACTCATTCTTATTAGCTGTCATATGTCTGGTCCACTGTTCAGCATGTTTGTTTTTTTAAAAAATTAATGGAGATAGTAATTTGTTTGGGGACCTATGTATACATTTCACATGAGATCTACCCTGCACCCTTTAAGAACTTCACACTTCTTTCATGTGCTGGGTGGTGATTTTTGGTTGGTTTGTTTGTTTTTGGGAGGGCTGTTTGGTTCTGGTTTTGTTTGTTTTGGTTTTTTTTGATGTGTTTTTTTTGTTGTTGTTTGGTTTGTAATTAAAATGTGGCTGAAGGACTGTCTCATACTCTACATTCTCTTTACAGTCTGTCTAGTTCATTTTCAGCAACACTGCCTTCATCTCTGTGTCTCATGAACTCTGAGCATGTAGGTGCTTGTGCGTTCTAGGACAGCAGAAGGAATTCAGCAGTTACCCTCTTCCACCTGTAAGATCTCTTTTTACTGTTACCCTTTCACCCAGTTGGGGCTGGATCCTTCTCTTACATATCTTTCTTCCTGTGGGATAGAGGCTGATTTAATAGCTCTGGCACTGCTTCCTTCAAGAAGTTCAACTTCACTGCACACATCATGGAGGGTCTCTGCTTTTTTAACAACTTTGTGGAAGTAAAGAAAATGATTGTGGGAGATGCCTTGGGTTGTCTTCCAAATAACAAAGTGAACAATGAAAGCAAGCGCATGCACTTCTGTAAAAAGTACTATGGACTGCAGATATTTATTGGTTTGTGTTGATTGGGGTTTTTTTTGTTGTTTTTTTCTTGTTTGTTTGTTTATTTTGTTTTTTTGTTTTTGTTTTCATTACTCTAAAGCTAGATACTTCTTTTAGCATTGGACCTGCTGAGGAAGAAGCCCAGTATTTCTGAAATACTCCAGAGCAGCTCCATTGCCAGTGGAGCAGATCACAAAGTAAACCTCAGAATTTCAAAGTGTTTCAGTGGAAGAATTTGAATGCATTGATCTGTCTTTCTGGAGTTTTTTTAGAAGTGTAGCAATTAGAGGCTTTGCAGACTTTCAGCGTCAGCTTTTTCTTTCTGAAGAAAGTTCACACACAAAGGATGATCTGATCTTGGAATGGGTGCAGAAGCAGCATCCTTTTTCAAAAATTTTAGCTAGCTCTAATTGCTCGATGCCAAGGACCTAGCTATTAATCTAAACTGCACCAGTCGAATTCAGTGTGGACAGTTCATGGACGTTTTGTTACCTTCTGCAAGCAAATTAAAAAGGACAAAGAAGCAGGGAGGTGTTTTTTTTTTGTTTTCATCTGGTGTTTCTGTGGAAACACAGAAATTAAGAAAGGGCATCTTGCTTAAAAGGGCACAGAAACAATTGCCAGTGGGATGCTGCAGTTGCTAGCTTTAATCAAAGGTCCTTGTCTGCTGCTGTGTGATGCGTTCACTGTGAACCATTCACATGACAAACTGTAGCACTCTGGAAACTACAGCAATTTGTGACCTGAGAAAGAGGATGAGGGCTTTACTGTACTAGCCTGATCACAAGTCAGCTCTCCATCCTGGTGTAGTGTTTTCGGCATCATGCAGTGTCTGCTAATTGTCCTTTCTTCTCCTCTGGAGAGGGGCAGAGGAAGATACAGAAGTGGGGGTGAGCAGTTACTGCTCATTGTGAGAAGAGACTGGGAAAGTAGGAATATGGAGATAGTGCTGGATGGTGGGAGGAAGATCGTAGAATCATAGAATGGTAGGGATTAGAAGGGACCTCTTGATATCAAGTCCAACCCCCCTGCTAAAGCAGGATCAGCTAGGGCAGGCCGCACTGAAACATATCCAGGTAGGTTTTGAAAGTCTCTAGAGAAGAAGACTCCACAACCTCTCTGGGCAGCCTGTTCCAGTGCTCCATCACCCTCGCAGAAAGAAGTTTTTTCTCCTGTTGAGGTAGAACTTCCTGTGTTCCAGTTTGTGCCCTTTGCCCCTCATCCTATCACAGGGCACCACTGAAAAGAGACTGACCCCTTCTAATATTTGTGAACATTAAAAAAATCCCTCCTCAGTCTTCTCTTCTCGAGATGACCACATCTGATGTCCTAGTGCACCCAAACACAGTTGGGTTCCAGTGTGTGATAAGACTACAAAAGATGATGGCAGAGCTGCCCTTGTGAAGAACTGCCTTGGTTCTGGCAGGGTTTGACAGCTCCACTGCTGTGAGATTCAACTGAACTATGCTGTTCCCAAGTCACTTCAGCAGTGCTGCTGTTCCTGGACATTGCCTGACCTTGTGAGCCCTGGTAGGGCCAGGTGGGGTCCATGAAGAGCTGCTTGGGTTTCTAGGGAGTTTATCAGGTTGGAGCTCTAAACCTGAAATGAGTCCAGATTTTCATGCTTTGCTAATGCTGAGTTAACCAGTCTTTCCAGAACTGGTGTGCTGAAGGACCCAGTGCAGATCCACCTTTGCAGAAATCACTACGGGTCCATTAGAGCTAAATCAGGTAGGAGACAGGTACCTGTGAACCAGAGCTGACTCCATGTGGATTGTGATTTTGCTCAGAAAGCTTTTTCTGTAATACCTTATAACTAAGGTTCAGGTACCCTAACCTCAATTTTATTGAAGAAAATAGAGACAGTAACTGGCTGGGGAAAGCCGTGTTCCCAGAGCAAACTGCACACGCTGTAGAACAAAAGCAAGTTGGAATAGCGGGAGCTGCATCTGCAGTAGGTGGCTGTTTCATCTTACCAAGATATGTGTGTGTGTGCATAGTTTTTAGTTGACGTACAATTTATTTATGGAAGAAGTCTTCTGATAGGTAGAGGTGAGCCTATAGCAAGAGTTTTCAGATACATGTTTTTAGCTCTCTGTTTTCTTAGTATTTCAGGAAGGATAGATGTTTGATTGTGTGTATATTATGTACCATTATCATGTTATACAAATGTTAGGCAGGCCTCAAGCATTCTGCAGCTTGCTTACTGGGAGCCAGCAGGACTTAATGAGATTTTTCCTTTTATTCACTATAGATGCAATCTTCTTTCTACATTCAGGATCATCTGAGAAAGCAAATCTAACTAGCTTCCTACTACTGCAGGTCCCTCATGCCCATTGACAGTCCCCTTAATCTCTCTGACACTCCCTGTTTCACACTAGATTTGTGTCTTCCACTGTTCTGCTCTACAACTGCAGATTGTTGTAGGGTGTTGAGAAGTTTTCCATCTGCGGTAAATGTGAGCGTGAAGAATAGATGATTTGTGGATGCAGAAAGAATGCAATTACTTGTTTTCTATTTGAGTATCAAAACACAGTCTCAGCCTGTAATACACACAGGAGGCATACCCCTTTAGGCATGAGTTGAAGTCTTTGGTAAGTTTTCGCATTTGCTTTCTTTTATTCTGTCCATATTGCCTCAACTTCAAGTGAACTTCATTTTAGCCACTCTGCTTAGCCAAAATTATAAAAGCAATTAGCTGTCCCTCTGGATGGTCAGGCATGTAGGAGAGAGCATGAGGTGAGGAGAAATTGCCACTGAGGGTGTTGTCGTTCACACCGTCTTTGTGGGTGCATTGAAAGAAATGATGTCCAGGGAAAAACTCTCCCTGTAAGAGCTCCCAGCTGAAAATATTTCCTTTACAGGTGCCTGTAACTGTCTCTTGCTATGAAGAGGTAGAAGTGAAGCAACTGCAATCTTGTCACTTTTAGAGACCTAAAGCAGGAAGGACAGCTACTAGATTTTATAACCTGTACTGGGTCTTGTGGGGTTTGCTGGTTTTTTGGTTTTTTTTCCTTGCTAGTGGGACCAAGTGGTGGAGCAGCTTTTTTTAAACTTTACTAATGCTCAGTTTCTGGAATGGCATTGGATTGGATAAAAACCTTATCAGAAATCCTGCAGTTTCACTCTACAGGATTCAAGAGGACGATGAGGTTGATTAGGTAAACAGTACTTGAAAGGCTGGTGAGGATGACCAGCAATGTTTGCTCTCTTTCATTAAAGAAGAATCAACAGCAGGATGCAGAACTTAGTGTTTTGCAATTCAGAAGTTTCAGGCTATGATAGCAAATTAGAAGATCATATCACAGCAGCACTTTCATTTTAAAAAAGCAAAACTCCCCACTCAAAACATATGGAAAGATAGTATTATAGGATATTATAATTTCCTTTGTCTGAAATTATGACTTTGATATTTAAATGGTATGATTTATGAATAAGAAGCTGCCGAGTTGTATTTATATTAGTGTGAGAATCTTATTTCTGTTCCAGTTTCATTTACTGGAGGCCATCACGGTTGGTACAAGCAGCGATGTGTGTGTGATAATGACTAATAGAGTGGCCATTATTGGTATTTGTATAATGAATCTCTTAGAGCTATTAGTTTCAACGCTTTAGGTTTGTTATTAAAAATGTAGAATTAGATTCTCACATAAATAGATAACTAACATAACCTCAAGGAAATAAGATATTTTATAACATACTAGAATGGATGCTTAAACTGAAACTGTGTTTGCAAACAATTTTTTAAAAATCTGATTAGCTCCTAGTTGAACTGTTTGCTCTGTAATATTTGCATTACTAGAGACCACTGGGAATATCTCTTTCTGTTGTAATTAAAACTGAACAAGGGCATGTTTATGTCACATCTTTGAAAGCCCCTCTTCAAAAGCATGCACGTGAGCCCCCTTCAGCAAGGGAAATGCTCTAGGCAAATATAGTATATATTGGTACAAGCATATGTTTTGGTTTTTCTTTTAACAAAGAAAGATGAGAGACCAAAGTTTGACAACAGTAGCGATAACTGAAATGACAATTTCTTAGGCAAATGTACCAACCTGAAATCTATATACTTGATGACAACATGAGCACAATAAAATAAAGGTTAAGAATCACCAAATCTCATCAACAAAAAGCTCTGAAATGGTTGGAGGGAAAGGGATTGTGTAGAGCAGAGTGGATAATTATGCAGACGTCTGTGGTGTCTCCAGCACAAACTCTGTTCTGTGCTGCCACTGAGGTCAGCATTGCTTAGCCTTTTGCAGTCTTACTGCTGTGAATGCACTTGAGAAATCACGGTTATATTGTGAAGATGACCAGGTCTTAAGTTCAGTAAACCGTTCTCCCCCATCCTTAAGAGATAAAAGGAAGTGGCTTTTATTCTGGTCCTATTGTGAGAGAATGGGTTCTGTTCTGTGGCTCCTTAACATCCCCAGAGCTCTGTGTTGCCGTCGCAAGGGTTATTTTCTGCTTGCCCCACTCTAATCTGCAGTTCCTTGTGGATGATGCCATGATGTTTAACTTCTGCCCAAGATTTGAGACTCTAGGTATACTGTTCAGTCTTAGTTTCTTTCAAAAAACTTCATGGTGTTGCACTTGGATGCTGTTTGGCATTGCACTGGATGTCCCTGCAGAGTTTTGACGGTGGGGAGCTGCAGTGGTGGCCTCTGTAAGCTGTCCTGTGCTGGATATGGCCAGCTCCAGTGGACCCACCACAAGACACAGGTGTTGCACTTCTGTAAAAACCTATTTAAAGAGGGGACAAAAAAAAAAAAATGCTAGATGGAGAGAGAAAGATGGAAGAAGTGTGATGAACAGCAGAGGGAAACAGAGGTGAGAGAAAAATAAGGAGGAGATGCTTCATGGCATCGGAGCAAATACTGCAGCCTGAGGAGGAGCCCATACTGGAGATGAATTTTTTCCTGAAAGATAAAAGCCTTTAGGGAGAGCCCCTGCCAGAGCAGCGGAAAAGTGTGAGGCTGAAGGTGTAGTGGAGAGGAACTGCTATTCCGACTCTACCGACTCTAATGTCTCCACTTCCCTATTCCTCTTCTGTGGCTCAGGGATGGAAAGGTGGAAGAGTCTGTAAGAGTGAAGTTGAGTCTGGGAGGGAAGAGAGAAAGGGTGTTGCTTTAATGTTTGTCCATGTTTCTCTTGGCAGTAAATTGAATGAATTTTCTCCTTGTTGAATCTCTCTTGCCTGTGAAGGTGATTGGTAAGCAATACCTCTGCCTTTATCTTCACCCACAAGTGCTCTCATTTTCTCCCCTCACCCCACTGAGGAGGAAAAATGTGAAGGTGACTGAGTGGGCATTTGGCTGTTTGCCAGGGTTAACCCACCACAAGCATAGCATTCTGGAAGAAGAAGCAAATACTGGTCTGTCTTCTTATGGCAGTAGACTTTAGCTGTATGTTATCCACTTGTTGCATGTTAGGATTAATTGTTCTATGAAAAGCAACAGCAGAAGAGGTCTGGTTGACTTTTTAAAAAATGACAGTATGAAACACTTTTCTGGTTTTAATGTCAATACAACTTATTTTATCTGGAATTTTGATTAATCTATATTGTCACTCATTATGGCGAGTAGTTAAGAATTCAGTCCCATGGCTGGGCAGGGCAGGACTGTGTGGAGCTGGAGACTAGCACTTCTGCAGCCTCAATGGGTCAGGGACTGATGGCCCCGGGGGACTGATGTGGGCTTCTGGGATGTGGGCAGGATGAAGGGAGCTTCAGGGGGCTGGGAGAGTCAGGTCTTGGTGTGCCCTTGGGGTCCTGGCAAAGCCTGTCTAACATTTTGTTGATGTTTGTGGCAAAAAAACTTAAAGCAGCTTAAAAAAAATAATTTTATTGTGAAGTTGCACTGACTTCAGTGAGCTTATGGATGGCATTAACTCTACAGGTACCTGTCTGCATGATTTGGGCTTTGTTTTTAAGAGGTATTTCTCCTAAGTTCGGTATAAAGCAGGATGAGACAGATGGCTGTTTCTTTGGAGGAAGGTAGTTGGAGAATTGCAACTCCATCTAATTAAGCAGTTGACAGGTTGAACCTCTCATCTTTTCTGAACAGTCTGCAGCAAACTTTAAAACCCTAATCCTGGAAATAGTTAATTATAAGCATCATTTTGGCCATGCATGTTGCTTCATTGAATCAAATGGAATTTCTCCAGTGATCAGTCACATGTACTGGAGTGTTTCCAGAGTTTGCATCTTGAATCCGTAAACATTTGGAGTAAGGTTTTTTAGCTCGGGCATGTCAAAGCTCAGGGAGTCTAACTGCTGTTGACTTTCTGTGGTTATTGAAGGCCCTAATGCCACAGTACTGAGCAATATATAGACATTTACTTTACCTCCACAAACTTCAGCAGCCTAAGCCCACTTTTAAGTACTCAGCTGTTGAGGATCTAACTTTAATTGCTGAGTGCGCAGAATTTTCAATAGTGTTTATGTTTCTAGCAGGATTTTTCAGAGGCACCAGAACAGGTGAGTTGTTTAACCATGAGGTATTCAAAAGCAGGATAGTTTCAATCACTAAAAATTCTTTTAATATGCACCAGATGCCTCTACATCTTCTGAATTCAGTGAAGAGTGTGAAATGAGATTAAACCCAGGTAACTTCCAGCATTTTGGGGAGATTTGATAAAGATTTTGAAACATCCTTGAAAATGTTGAGGCAGAAGAATTGTTAACTTCAGTTTTGGGCAAGCTAAGGTGGTTTGCTCATGGTGGAAAGCAGTTATGGTATAGAAGAAGGATTAAAAGCACACGAACTTGTCTTTTCTGTTCTTCCTTGCCTTTGAAAAGCGTAGGTGTATCCATTAAAATACATCAGGTTTTATCTTCCTCATTTTGAAATCTACGAATTTAAAGTAGCAGCACTTAAACCTTTTGCTCCTAGCTTCAACTCTAGGAATACTTGTTTGAAGGACCACGTAATTCCACCTCTCTCCTTCATGTTGCTAAGGACAGAATGACAGTAGCACTTCACATTTTCCATCCACATGAGGTGAACTTCAGCATTTCTTACGGTGTAGGTGGTCATAATGAGTAAAGTGGAGATTGGAGTTTGCTTAATTATAAAACATGACTGATCTTGCATGAGTTTGTTGATCTGATTTGTAGTGGATCAAAAAGGGGCCATTTCTCATGATTTTATGCTTTCCTAGATGACATATTTTGGTGTAATTGAGGCGTGCTATTACTGTGAGAAGTATGGAGAAAGCCATAGGTTTGCCATCCTCTGGCAGTATGTGTAAATTAAAAATGAATTATTAAAATTAGCATGCGGTGGTATATATGCTTGTCTATGTAAAGGTTCTGGTTTGAGTAGGTGCATTTCAAATTGTCTTTAAGAACAGCAAATCTTCTAATATATGGCCTCTTTACCTGTGTGTGGTTTTTTTTGTTGGTTTATTTTTTATTAACAGGTTGTTGCTTAACCTTATAACTCATAGTTCATTGATATAACACTGTCAAATGTTCTGCAGTGCTTTCCACGGTTTAACAAAACAAAATTTAAGATGCTGCTAAAGGACTGGTATCTGTTTCTAGAGCAACTAGGTGTGAATTACTGCAGAGATGTCTCTCTTCAAAGTACTCAGCCTTCTTGATGAAGAGTGGATATATTATTTGATGAAGTTACACATTTCTTCACCTTACTTTTGTTTTCATAAACGTCTGTGTCTTGCTGCTTAGTTAGTCTAGATGTGAGATGTAGGAAATGGAACAGATGTTTGGATAACTACTTATCGAGCTCATGGAAGAAATGGGTAAAGTGGTATTTTCATTGTTATAATGAAACTATCATTACATTTGCTTGTGAGGTTTGAATTGGGTTCTTAACAGGAGCATGTTCAACAGGCAAAAAAAAAATTAAATGGCATAAAACATCATGTGATGTTCAGATAATGAAAAATGTATCACTTAACAGTGTTTGCATTATTCAGTTATACACATACAAGTGTCTGCTCTAATCCCTTGCCAGTTTGTTGTCTTGGAAACGAGCTACCTGCACACCTGCTCAACTTCTGCTAGTGAGGGAAAATGGATGGTTATTGGCCACAAATATATTGAAATGGAATATAAAAATCTAGCAGAATATTAATATTTAATAAGGCTGTGCCTTCCAACTTCAGTGTTTAATCTCTAGCAGCAAGTTTTATAGCTGAACAGAAAGAAATTTGACATCATTTGCGTTACTTCTTTCTTTAAAGCAAGAAGAAGTCAAACTCATACCGAAAGATCCTGTAACACAAAGGACAAATATCAACAGTGTGCATATTAAAATAATATTGTGTTATGCTAGAGGCAATCTGTTTGAGTGAATGTTTTGGATTAATTAAGAACTGTTGAGGAATTAATCACTTTTCAAAACATTTCCTGTTTGTCATTGAACCAAATTGTCAGTTCCTTACAGGTACTGACCCAAGAACAAGAAATTGCAGGGCAACACAAAATGCTGGTAGGACTTGCCCTGAAAATTTCTTCTGCCTTGGATGAATTTCATCAGCAAATCTTTACCTTAACTTGAAATATTTTATCCTGTTATAGATACAAACTTCTTCTGAATCCCAAAACTTAACACTGGGACTTTAGGAGGTGGTAAAGCAGGCATAGAGGCTTGTTTGGTCTTTTTGGTTTTTTTTTCTTAATTCCAACTTTATGAATAACTGCTAGAAAAATGGGATTTTTGACTGAATAGTGTTTCATAACTACATCTAGAAAAATGTAACGAAAGCAGACAGGTGAGTAAAATACCTAAACAGGTCAGAATAGGTACCTAAACAATCTTTTGGCGCTCAGGCACCTGGTGCACAATAGCAACCAGATATAAACCAGAGAAGCTGTGGGATTGTGGTATGTATAATGCTGTGTGCAAGCTGATTGTACCCCACTAAGAAACGTCTTCCTAATGCACGGCCAGAGTGAGCTTGCACTTACTGACTGCTGTAGTTGTAAATCTTTGCTGATAAAGATATACACATATGTATAGCCACAGATGACAGATAAAAAGTTATAATACTGAAAAGGGCAACTACTTGAAGCTAACCAGATACTTCTTTAGATCACAGGTTGTCCACTGACTATGATAACGTATGACACTCCAGTAATTGCTAAGTTGAGGGTACTCTAGACATCCATTCATATGGTATTATATACAGTTCTGAAGGTATAGAGGAGGCCTGGGCAAGATTTTGAATCACGGGACCACATTATTTTAGAAGGATTTCTAAATGGGATATGTTCATGCCTTCCAGTACTTTCTTTTCATCCTTTCAGTTCTGTTCTAAAATATTAAGCAGTAGAAAATTAAAAGTTATATGGAGTTGGAAGACCAGTTTGGTTTGTTTTTTTTGAAAGGCAGCCTGAACTTGTATTCACTTTAAGGTGGAAATGGCTTGTTCTTGTGCTCCTTTAAAAATGTCCTCTATGTCAGTTGGTTTTGTAATGCAGGGTCTTACATAAATTTCAGGTACAAAGAGTTGAACTGTGTGATCTGGTAAAGTGGAATTTAGTTTCAAATAAAAAAGGCAGGAAATTTATTTTCTAAATTAAGTGTAAACATCTTGCCCTCAAAAGCTGGCTTTAGTCTTATTGTCTCTGTTCATATTTTAGTAGCCTTGACAGCACACTAGGTACTGCCCACGCAGAGGAAGGCAGTTTGATTGCCCTAATGTATAGATCCCATTGCACAAGACACATGGCAAAAACAAATGAATCATCGCAGGAAGAGCTTTAAACTTTAGCTATATTTACTCCTGTGCTTGCTCAGAAGTTTTTTACAAGATCCATGATCTAAGATGAACTGTGTCTTTTTTTTTAGGATTGTGTGTGTGGGTATGTGTGTAATTTATATACATACACAAATACAAAAATGGAGTCCTGTAGATTTCACATAGCCAAGGCTAGCCGTTAGTAAAAGTCTTCAAGGGTAAATCTAATTTTATTGTATTGGCAGTTCTGAAGGCTGGGGGCCATAATAGTTTTATTTGAATTATGATTTTTCTTTCTATTTGTGATTGTCTGATACTGTAGAAATACACTTTTTCAGGTATACTGCTTTTGGCATTGGTGTGATAGGTTTGGGTAAGTGGAAAGACAATGTTGATTGTATTGTACTTTATGGGTTATGTGGTAACAAACCCAAAGATTTTGTTAACTGTCAGATTTACACCTCAGGATAAAAGTAGCTTTACTTTCACAAGAATGTGAACTTATTAAAATGACGTTTTGAGGTATAAATTAAAACCCTGTAGTTCAGAAGTATGAGAAAGCACTGCTGTCACGCTTAGATTGGTTATTCCATCTGAGTGATGTGAGAAGGATGTGTTCAACAGTGAATCTAGTTAAAATTACACCCTTACTTATCCTGCTCCCCTCTACTCAACCCTGGTGAGACACAGCTGGAGAGTTGGGTATAGTGCTGTCTTTCTCAGTACCAGATATGGACTTGCTGGAGAGTCTAGCAAAGGGCCATGAAGATGATGAAAGGGCTTGTAGCATCTGACATACAAGGGGAGTCTGAGAGAGTGGGGAGTGTTCAGCCTTGAGAAGGGAAGTTCGTGAGGATCTGATGTGTGTAAGCACCTGATGAAGGGACAGTAGAGAAGATGGAGCCATCTTCTTCTCACTGATGCCCAGTGACAACACAAGAGGCAACAGGCACTAACTAAAACACAGGAAATTCTGTTAAAATGCAATAAAAAATTATTCTTTGAGGATGATCAAATGCTGGACCAGGCTTCCCGGAGATTTTGTGGCATCTCCATCCCTGGAGATACTCAAAACCTGACGACTCATTCCTGAACAACCTGCTGTAGTTGACCCTGCTTTGAGCAGGGGATTTACAAGCGATGATCTTCAGAGGTCCCTTCCAACATGAATGATTTTGTTAAACTAGTCAGAAAGAATTGATAATTGTGTGTATCAGTCCTGTTTAGTCTTTCATCCTGTCAAAGCCTAAGCAGTTTCTCTCTCATGTTAGTGAACTGATGGTGGTCACTGTTAAAGTAACACTGGTGTACAAAGGTTCTGTTTGAAGGCAAGCATGTACACTAAACAAATGCGAGTTTCCAGAATGTATTTGGACGATGTGCTTAAAATCCAGCATCCTTTCATTCCTAAAAGGCTTAGTAAATCAAACTCTCTAGCATGCTGAAATGAATCCCTTCACACGTGCACCCGCAGCGGGCAGAGAGCACGGCAGGGCTGCACATGGTGGCTTTGGGCACAGGTGTCTAACTCCCTCAGCTTTGGGAAATTCTAGTTATTATCACCAGAGAACACTCTAAATTCCATTCCAAAAGCACTTTATCTACTGGGTGAAGTAGGCAGGCAAGGTTTCAGAGATAGCCACCCTCAAGATGGATCCGAAGGTCTTTTTCCATATTCTGCTGAACTATTTCTGTCTGTATCTTTAATTAAAATGTGAAAGCTTTTAAAAATGTTTGTCAGTTATAAACTGTGGATGTCAAGAGTTGGATAAAAAGGTAAACAGTGAAAGAAAAGGGCAATATTTAAGGGCTGTATTTTCAGAACCAGCCTCTCTGCCTATGTTTCATCTCGAGCCTGTAATCAGCAGCAGCTGCAAGGGAGAGGGGCTATGAACATTATTATTTTAGTGTACAGCCCTAGTTCTGAATAAACCCTTTCTTGCAGAGGTTTTCTGGGCACCAACAGAAAATGTCATTGTGAAGTGTTAACACCATTTTATTATGCAAGTTTGTCGTTGACAGCGCACTATGAAAAGGAGTAATTTGATTGTGTAAGGGTAAAATAAAGTGCCTTCAAATGAAAAAAAAACAACAAAACCCCAAAACCAACAAAACAAAAGCCAAGCAATAACAAAAGTCAAAAGTATAATGTCTAGAATGCTGCTTAGGACAGAAAAAAAGTGATTTTGTGCTAAGATGGAAGTTATGTGTGCAGCTTCAAGAAGAACGTGTATTTTTCACTACAGTACTCTTTGAAGTAGCAGTGTAAATGTAGAAGCTGCAGGTGGACAGTACTCGCAATTCAAAATAAATTGGCTTACCACATCGCATTGCATTGCTGAGTCTGACTTCTTGCACAATTTTGCTCAGTTTTTAGAGCATGTTATGATTATTTGAGCATTTTGCTGGATTCGTTTCTAGACTTCTGAGCATATAACCTCTAGAAGCAACTTCAGATGCACTTTGATCCAGAAGAGAACTTCTGAGTGATGTATAAAGGGGACAAAGTATATGGGCATTACTTTTGCTTCTCATTAGGTCTTTGGTCTGTGGGTTTGTTTTTTTTTCAGAAGCATGAGGAGGTACTAGTAATTTTTCACAGGTTCTGTATATGCTGTGTAGTGACAGCTTTACCTGTAAAGAAGTTGTTAATCATGATCCAACATAAAGCCTTCCTGAAACAGTTAAGTCTAAACTAATTTCCTTAAATATATTTTAATCCATGTGATAATACTTCTACTAATCAAAACTCTAAAGATGAAATTTGATGTCTGTGTGTGGAAAATTGAGATGTGGGAAGGGGAGGAGCAGTCTGTGCAGTAATTTTGGTCAGCGGTTGCAGACAGCGACACAGCTGCGGAGGTCAGATTCAACAAAACTGCCTCTGTACCTATTTTCCATTTGAGTAACTGATGTGAAGGAAGTGAGATTAGCCTTTAACTTTTGTATGGTGTCAGCAGCATATTTAAGCACATATTTATGTTTCCTGCTCTTACCAAGACATTAGAGAGATAGGTTGTAACCACTAAATTAAAGCAGTTTTTCAATGGTGTTTGCGCATCAGCTGATTCCTGCGCTGGGTGCTAGAGCCACACGTTCCATTAGCTGTGCAACTGTTCTCTGCTCCCTCCTGACTGAGTGGTTTTGGGACTTGCCACCCCAAGTCCAGACAAGTAAAGGTGAGGCTGGTTTCGATGTTATTAATCTCCTAGTATTAATGGATTGTTAGTGTATACGCATCAGGTGTCCTGGCCTTCATTTCCAGTGACTTGGCTTTGACGTTGCTGCCTGAAGAATGTTTATTTTCTTTAATGAGAAATGCTTTTAACAAAGTATGGTTCTCAAAGATGAGATCCTGAGAGAAAATAGCACTGCATCAGTTTTACCACTAATTGTACTGATAAGCTTTCTATCTTTTCTGTGATTGTCACTATGATAAATAGGATTAAAAATGAAATTCTCAGTACAATCTGTAAAAGCAAAAAGAATACAATTATGGGTTTGTTTGGGTCTATGAGCAAAGCCTGAGTAAAATGCTGAAGGTAAGTTTTATACTGCTAATTCTAGAAGATCTTTGGTTTGATTTTTAAGACCAAGATAAACTTTGATTTTAGTGATGCATCTTCAAACCACGCAGCACAAATGAAGCCTTTATGAGTTGGTATACGTATTTTACAGTAGTTCTGTTCTTCTCTGCACTGCTTTCCTCTCCATGTCCATTTGGAAAACAGTATAAATCTGGTCATATGAGGGAAACAAAAATGGCATTTTCAGATGAAATTTAAAGGTTTCAAAATGATCATCATTTGTGGAAGCCCTGCACTTTACATTTCAAGGATGTATTCAATTACATATGTTAAGTTATATTGATCTGATTTAGTATTTTTATGAGATATGCAGTGTTTATTAGCAGACTTTGAGAAAGCATGAAACATCTCCCCCTCCCCCCTTCAAATTAGCATATAGTTAAAATCTAATTAAGGCAATACCCATTATACAGGGTTATAATTTACAATTTAAAACAATTGCCTTGTAAATCAACTAAATATGCATTTAAACAAACAAAAAAACCTTAGCAATTCTTGACCTTTTGAAATCGGAGTAATCAATCCAGGCTTGTTTTCTGCTTTAATGCATCCTGGCACCTCAAGTTGAAATGCCAAATGGTGTTTCTTTTCTCTCTTGTGGGTCTGAGGACATTCGTTGTAGAAGTTAAGCAGAATGACAGCTTGCTTTGTCTGATGGGTAGAGCTCTTGACTGACTTGTTTTTACTTTCCTCCATAATAAGTTGTTAATAGGAATTCACTGGCCTGCAGGGCAGAGTTAATTTGTCACAGATATTGGGTTGATGTAAAAGGAATGGAATGCAGTAGAACAATACGGAGGGATTTTTTGGATGTGGGCTCTTTTTGACTTGATGATACCAAACATTTTCCAATAAAGTTCTGTCTTAACACAGTGAAATTTCCTTGCCTTTAAATAATTCTGCTGTGTTTGAAAAAGTATGTTCACTGCTGTATATTTGAGCAAAGAGAAAATCTGGAGATTTTTTTCCTTAGGTTTCTATATTGTATAGTCAGATAATTCAATTGAAAAGATTTTTGCATATAAATCAGTATGAGTTGCTATTAATCAAGTATTATTCTGAGAGGAAATATCTTTACTTACTTGGGTGTTTTCTGTTGTTGGGTGTTTTTTTTGTTTGTTTGTTTTGGTTTTGTTTCCCAGCTAGAAAATGTGATTTTCTTTTTCATGATTTAAATTACTCAAGTTCACTCTTAAGGTGCTTTTTCCTGAATTTGTCTACTACTATAACTTTCAAACCCAGAAAATGCTCATAACAGGAATAACTTTTTTAAAAAGAGGTAAAAGATGTAAATACCGTAATGCAAAAATTGCAGAGGAAGAATGGGACCCAGGATAGTTTCTAAAGAAAGTTTATGCAGGTCTCATGTGGAACAAGTAAATTGTTCCAAACTCACTCTTCTGATTCAGTAGCTAGTCTTTTAGTTCCTACATTGTCTTTTAATTGGCTAAGTGAAGAAACCCTAATTATTTTCTGAGTTGCCAAATTACTGTGAGTGCTCAGAGCTGCAGTGTTGATATACTGTTATTTAAATTGATACTCCATATAAGAGTGCCATTTTTTAAAGATGAGGTCCTTATTTCTGCCATGCTGATAAAAGAGGCATTTTTAAACCTGGCTGAGTTTAAAAAAAATAATGTATTTTGCTGCTGTTTGGTGAGTTGTCATTTTTCATCTCATGCTTCTGTGGTTTAAATACTTACGAACTTTGAAAAACTTTTTATATGCCTTACACAGAAGGTTTTATTTGTGATGTGTGGTGAGAATGCTAGTCTGGTCTAAAATGTCAGACTATGTGTCTGTGCTTAGTGCTCAAATTGTCTAAGTTACACCTTAAGTGGTTTTCAAGGAGATGGCAGCATGTTTTTTGCCATCTTCATTCCAAACTGTATGCATTGATAGGGAGTAGGAATGTAGACGTTGTTTCTAGGACTGTGTGTGAGATAGATAGAAGTGTAATGTTATGTAAAATGAGGTACAAGTTCCTTGGATAAAGGCATAGACTGCCTAGTGTAAAGTTAAACTTGGATTTACTGCTTCTAGTTTGCATTTGGCAGACATTCCAGTCTCCCTAGAATGAGATGAAATGGAAGAGAAGATGTGATAGGAGATCCTCGGAGTTATTGTTGATCCAACTGAAGTCAATCCAAGGTGGTGAAAGTTTATTGTAAGATAGTTATTTGTGTTGTTTGCAAAAGAAATAAGCAAGCTTGGTCTTTCAAACATAAATTTCAATTTCTGTAAATCAGAAGTACCTATTTTCAGGGGGAAGAATTGTGAAGAAAAAATGGTGTCTTCTTCATAATACTGAAGATGTCCTTGCCAATGGCAGGGAAGTTGGACTAGATGGCCTCTAAAAGTCCCTTCCAACCCAAATGATTCTAAGATAATGTGTAAGCGAAGACATGGTATGTACCAAGCTTTAGCTTAAACAGGATATCATCTAAATGCTCTTGTGAATGTTTGCAGTCGGCGCCTTTGAGGATCTCAGTCTAAGGTGGGAACGGACAAATTAACAGTAAATTGTACTCCAGAATGGCATAAGACAAAGCAAATTATGTGGTTTGGTACTGGCTTGTGTATATATAAATTTCCACTGCCCTATACATTTCAATTATAAGAGAAAAGAAAATGTTACATTTCAAGAAGCACCTCAAAGAGTAAGATGTTTGGAAAATATTTCTAGCACCAAAGTAACTTTTACAAGTTTTGATAGCACTTGAAATATTCCCCTATCTGTGATTTTATTTGTTGCTTATTATAATCTGTGTTCTTAATTCGGTTAGACAGAACCAAAAAATGATGTGCCTTCCCACTGCTTGATATAAATCTCCTCTGATACAAAAATTGAGCTGCGGTGAACTTAAATGCTAATGCTGAAGTCATCAGGCAACCTGCTGTTTAGTATCAGATAGATAGTTTTAACTTTGGCTTACTCCTGCATCTTCCTTGTTCCAGTACAAGTTATATTGGCATGACTAATGAGAAAAAGCTATTCCTATTTGCAGACGAGGAACTTGTACGATCAAAAAAGACACTAATAACAAGCATCGCACCAAATCAGTGCATGTGATGTAGCGCAGGCTTCAGCTAGCTGATGAACAAGCCCAGTCCTACTTAAATATGTAAAAACTATCAAACACCATTGTCTGTACGGATGTGACATTCTGTCTTCAGGAGAAACAGTCAGTATTTTTCTCAGGTACTTAACCTGTGTAATGTCAGAATGTATTCTATATATAATATGGGATATTATATTACATAATTATTTTCTACAATACATATTCATCTTTTCATGAATTTTGCTTTGAAAATAATGACCTTTCATTGATTGATAAGGTATCACAGCTTCTTCCTTTCTCTGCTCTGTGAACTTTTATGTAATGAACTGAAGTAAATGATAATTAGTCTTTCATTTAAGCCTTTCAGAGGCTTAAATGAGCTAGGTTGTTCTCCCATTTACATCCATTTGGCAGAAGAAAATTTTGATGTCTTTACTTTTCTTCTAGAAGTCTGATCCTGATTAATTATTCTGTTTCTTAAACTTTGCAGAATTTAGATTATTGGCTAAGTGTGGGAGGGTACAGGAAATGTGCTTCTTCGGTGGGGCAGGTGTAGCTCATACATAGTGAGTTCCTTTGAGTTCCTTCCACCTGTGGAATGAGAGGATCTATCTAATTGTGACCTATGCCACAGTAACTGAAAGAAAATACTGCAATCAACCACTGCATGTGGTGCAGAATTTCAGGCCTCCGTATGGCGAAGGTGAAGAAGGGGTAAGGAAACATGAATTTCTGCTTTGTATCCAATGGGGTATTTTGCAGATCTAGATTTGAAGCTGTCATTTTCTCATTTAACTACACAAAGCAGGTGTGGTCTGATCCTAGAAAACATTGCCTGCTTGCATACCCTCAATCTATATTACTTCATCCTCTTTATCATCAGGATACTAATCTTTGTAGTAAGACTGAAGTCATTATGTCTTAAGTTTTCCATCCGCTGTTACCCACAGCCTACGTTTCAGTCAGCTGTTGCTAAATCACATTGTTTAGAGTCTGTGGAGTTGTGTGTTGGGCAGAGCCCATCATATGGTATTCATGTGCTCAAAGCTAATACTCGGTTCTAAATCGGAGCAGGATGAAGACGACCCGTCTCTTCCAAGAAAGAGATTCTTTAAATACATTGAGAATTCTGTGGCATGCTTCTTGATCCATTTGAAAGAGCTAGTTATAGTCCTGGCATAAACTAGTTGCAAGCCTAATATATTTATATTTCAGTTATTCATCTGATAGCCTACTAATTTTATATTAAAATTATATCCTTGGTTTACACTGGGAGATTGAGAAATTAAAATATCTGAGAGTATAATGAGAATCTCCTGGTCTATTCCTTCTTCCTTGTTTTGCTTGGATGTTATGTTAGCAATTCTATTGACTGCTATCTTTTTTTCTCTTATCTTGATTATAGTTCACGTTATAGCTCTCTGAAGATGGTCTTACATCATGCATAGTTGTAATTTTAGCTAAATTTTTCTGACATGTTGGTAGTTGGCTCCTAGCAAAAGTCTCAACTTGGGAAAAAATAGGCTGTACCACTTGGTTTTGATTTTAGTAGCTACTGTTCTGAAGTATTATGGAAAGGGTAAGAGAAATACAGTTTCTCAGTGAAAATATCAGTAAAGCACCTTGGTTTGTAATTGCCAATTTCCTGCAAAGAGGAATTTTTCATTTTTTATGTATTTTTATGTTCTGTGTATTAGCGTGTTGCTGTAAATTTTTTAAACAAAGGTTGGGGTTTCTTGTTGAAATTTTAAAAGTTTAAGTGTGTTATACATGTAGATGCTGTCTTGGGATGTTGGCATCATAATTAAAACAAATTACCATAGTTACTGGGGTTTAGTAAATTAATTTGAGCAAATTGGTTTGTTTGGACTTTGTGGTCTTACTTTCAGCATGTGGAATAATGCAGTTCAGCTTCATATTTTGTTGTTGCAAGCATTGGAAATACTTTGAAGAAACTGCAGTGAAAATGTAGTGAGGAACAAGAAAATGTAATGTAAAGAAAAAGATGTGGACGGTTGTCTAAAAGGAGATAGATATAAGGGTTTACTAATCTGTCTGCACAGATTAATAGATTGGATGGTTGGAAAGGAACTGTTGTCTAGATTTGTTTCTTACTTGATGTTATGTGCAAAATGGACCATTGGCTTCTGTTAATAAATAATATTTCTGTTTCCTTTCTCTGGCAAAGTTCAGTATTAGTTGCTAATGGGATAATTAAGCTTTTTAAAAATAGTTTTCCTTATGTTGGAATGGATGGATATATGATGCACATGATTATTTTCCTTCTATTTATAACCTTAGTTTGGTCATTGGATCATTGATCTAAATATATTTATTTATTTTTGAGATGTTTGTAAAGAACACCTCCAGAGATTGTTAACGTTTGTCAGCTCTTGGAATGACAGCTCCAGTCACTATAGAAGACAAGTTATTTTCTTCTTGAAGAAAAGAGATGCTATTCTCCACCTACAGTAACATGTTTTGAGAAACATAATGCACAAAGAAAATGTACCAATTACTTGGCTGAAAATTGCTTCCCTTCTGCAAGATAGATAATCATAACATTTTTGGACTCTTTTTTTTTCCCCACTAGTTTCATAACATAACTTCCTCTTTTGCAAAGTAAAACTTTGTGTTTCCAAGCACGGATGAATGTTCTCTCACCTACTGGAGCAGCGTCGTGCTGTGGCATGGCATTTCAGATTTTAGTCCAGATTATGACCCTTGTCCAGGCTCTATAACGAGAAAACATATAGGCTTTGCTTTATTAGAGAATGAATAAGTAATGAGCCAGTATGACTAATATATGCTCTCATGTGTTTTACTTACACAGTTGTGAGGGTAGTTCTTACACTGTTGCCCATGATAGATGTCTTTTATTGGTGGGAAGATGGGGGTTAGGTATAGTTTCTTAATTGGCTTACAGAAGCTCTGTATTGATTTCTACCTTCAAGTAATTTAGGGGTAGTAGGTGAAAAAGATGTGTGTGTGTGTGCGCGCGCGCTCATGTATGCATGTAGATCTCAATATACTTATTTGCATATACTAAATATACTAAACCAAAAGAGTCAGGAAAATGGCAATTATATTAATGAAATTGCTTAATTGCGTATAATGAAAATTTTAATTTACTGCAACCTACTGAAACTATCGTTGACCTAATAAAGATTATACCCTTTTGCTTGTATTGTTTCCTATTTAAATCAGCAGGAGTATATTAAAGCAAACTGCTTAATTGTTGAGAAATTGGATTATTTGACATGTAGGAGGAAAATAGAAACATAATAATATAAAAATTGACTCTATTTAATAAGCAGTTAGACAAAACTATCTTTTTTAAGATGTTTTGTGCCACAGGCTTATGACATTAGCAAATGAGTCATATCAAGTGACTTTACATGAAAAGATTTCCAACATTTCAGCTGGAAGCCATTCATAGTCACATCTTATAAAATGAAGAAGTTTGTTGGTTTCATCCCCAGCCTCTTAAGGGGCAGAAAGATGTGCAGTAAATGGTCTTTAAGGGCAATGGGGACTAACGGAGAGAAAAGGCTTAATTACAGTTGATTCCAACGACCTGTTCTGTGATTAACAGGCCATTAACCAATGACAACGAGCAGTTCCTTCCCAGAACAAATTTGTGGTGGAACTAAATGTAAACCAGATAGTTGGAGTAGTGTCTGGCCACTTTCTGCTATGCACTTCCTCCCATCCCACCACTGTGCTTTCCCAGTGCTCAGACCCACCTGTGAAACATGTTCCTCCTTCCTTTGCTGCCATCATTTCTGTGGCCTTGTCTCTTCATTTCCCTGTGACACCTCGCTTTGTTAACAGCATAGCTGTTAGCTGCTGTTGCCCCTACAAGGGAATCAAAAAAAAAACAAAAGAGATGAGAAAAGTTTCAGCTGAAGTTTGAGTCCTGTGCGGAATTGCAGGAACAGGCACCTAGTAGGATGTAATTGAGGCAATTAGGAAAAAAGTCATGCTAGCATAAAGACGGGAACATCTGTTTAATGGTTTGGAAGAAGTTTAACGTTCAACTTCACTAATGGCACTGAAACTTTTTATCATTAATGTTCACTAAAGAATGACTCATTCTGATGTCTAGTGACTTTTTCAGAAGGACTCTTCCAGCTGGAGCTCTGCAACTGTTGCATTTGATATCATAACACTCCTGGAGAATTCCAGCAGGACAAACCCCATTTTGGGGCAGTTTGTTATACATATTTTTAGCATTTGACTAATTCAGTTTTACTTCTTCTTATTGGTGCTGGTTATTGTGTGTATTGGTACTGTGTGCTGGTGTGTAACTCCAGCATAGGAACAGAAACATCTCAAGCACTAAAGAAAAGTTTTATTTAAATTCTCTTGTGCTTGGTTTATACATGAGGAAATACATAGCTGAAGTAAAGACTTTGTGTAAGGAGGATTGTTGTATTAACTGTAAGCCTGGCAATCCAATTAACTATTTAATGATCTGAATATTTTTTTCTAAAACCACTTTTTTTTTTTTTTTCCCCTCAGCAATTTGCGTCATCCCTCTGTTGCTTTTAAGATATCTGTGTCTTTGGAAAAGTAATAAAAGCTTATTTCCTTTATAACTTGGTTTGTATACTCCTGGCTGTCACATTAATCTGGTGTTCATATTAGATTTTAATAAAAGGCTACATAGCAAGAAGAAAGAGGGCTTGCTAATAGTATAGAATATTCCATGTAATTTAGTTTTTTTCTTTTTAATATTTATAGGTTTGGTATATTGTGAAAGATGTTGGACTTTGCCAAACATCTTTTATAAAAAAAACAACCAAACAAACCTCCAAATACAGTAGTTATGTTGAGACAATGCTAAGGCAGTGACAAAAGAAAAAGGCTGAAAGAGTAGTGATCTGCAAAAATAAAATCGTATTTTGCCTGGCTTTGGGATTCAGGGAAAGGAAGAGAGTATTAACAGTAAATTTACATCATTTACTGGCAACTGCCTGTTCCATTTTAAGTTCTGATTAATTTTTGCATATTTTGGGAAGTTAACATAAAACAGGATTTTAGCAATGTTTGTATTAGAATTCTTGAAGGTTTCTATAGGACATGCTTATATAATTAATTACTACCACAGGAAGACAGCTCCCTTCTCTATTTACACATCCAGTGGGGTTGAGGCAATCTGATGGCCTTACACTTGGTAAACAAATAAATCTCTTGAGGTTGCTTCCTACTTATGAGGCTAAGGTTCAACTGGTCTCGTGTTTAAGATAACAGGTACATCTTCTTGAGTGAGGCAATTGTAGGAGAGAATATGGTTGGTGCTACTTTAAACAAGCAAGCAATTCACATATGCCCTGCTCTTACATGAGAGGAGGATCTGGCTATTAGTAATCTCTAAAAGTTATTGCCATTGTCTTATTTGGTATTGATCAGGTAAACTGTTGTACCTTTTTTCTAAATTACAATCTTAAAGTTTTAATTAAAACAAGAGGGAACCCTTCCTCTTTTCCCAAGGAACTATAAAAATTAGTATCTTCATAGGCAAACTTAATTTAATATCTTCTGTTGTGAGAGGAGAGAAAGGAAGGCAAAGACAAGAAGAAATTCAGTTTTCTGTTGAATTTCCTGTGTCCATAAACTAACGAAACATCTAAGCCTTGCTGGTACTGGGTGTTCAAGTCAATGTGACTCCTGAAGATTCATGTTTTAACAGTGCCTGTTAGACTGATCACCTCAGGTTTAGCCGAAGCACGTTGGTTTTGTGTATCAATATTGTGTATTGTTTTCGTTTAACATATTCATCAGTGATGTGGATGAAGGGACTGAGTGTAGCCTTGGTAATTTTGCTGATTATACAAAAATGAGAAGAGTGGTTGATGCTTCTGAAGGCTATGCTGCTTGGACAGGCTGGAGAGTTGGGTGGAGGGGAACCTAGTGATTATGGGACTGGAGTATCTTTCCTACGAGGAAAGACTGAGAGACCTGAATCTGTTTAACCTGGAGAAGAGGAGACTGAGAAAGAATGTTATCAATGATTCCCAATATCTAAAGATTAGGTGTCAAGAGGATGGGCCCAGTCTTTTTTCAGTGGTGCCCAGTGATAAGACAAGGGGCAACAGGCACCAACTAGAACACAGGAGATTCCACCTAAACATAAGGAAAAACTTCTTTACTGTGAGAGTGATGGAGCCCTGGAACAGGCCACCCAGAGAGGTTGTGGAGTCTACTTCTCTGGAGACTTTCAAAACCCACCTGGACATGCGTCTGTGCAACATGATTTAGGTGAACCTGTTTTGGCAGGAGGGTTGGAATAGATTTCCAGAGATCCGTTGAAACCGCTATCATTCTATGATTCTGTGATCTAGAAATTGCGATAAATAGCTAAACATGGGCCAAGTGCAGAGTTATGGGCTTGTAATACCCTGAGACTGGAGACTGCAATCAGTGCAGAGGCTTCTTTTCTACTCTTCAAGATGGACTTCTGTTTGTTTGGGTTTTGGGTTTGTTTTTGTTTGTTTTTTTTTAAAACATATTTTCAGTGATCTAGTACAAGTTTACAAAAGGGTACACTTGGATACGCATTAAAGATACACAACAGCATATGGGGTGAGAACAAGGACTATTGCTATGAATTCCCAACAATTTAGTTCGTTACTAAGATGAGATGGGAATCGGTGTGTGCATATCTATATGTATACTCTCATTCTTTCTAGTTAGTGTGTTTTTTGTGGATGCCTGTAAAATGTGTATATGCTTTTTCTGTTAGAAAAATATTTCTTTGGTATCTCTCACTGCTTACAGGTTCTTATCACTGTCTATATATACATTGGTTTCAGATCGTAGGAGAATTCACTGTAATTTATTCTGCGCATGTAGGGAAATATTAAGTCATAATTAAGTACGACTATAATAAGCTCTACGTGTTTCTAAAAGTCAATAGTAACAGCAAACTCTAGGACTGTGACACTTTTTTTTTTTTTTTTGACAAATTGAAAGTAATTTGAGCAAGATTCCTTGGAATCTGGCTTCTTGAAAGTGTCAAGGTTAAAAAAAAAACAAAAACCAACAAAACAACAAAGCTCTGCTTTTCTTTCCTTTTATCTTTTTTCTAGTGGCAAAAAGAGAAAACAGATGGTTTTGTTTTTCTAACGTACTTTCATAGAACTTAAAATCAAAATACAATTGATTTTATTCTTCAGACAGTTTTACTTTAGAATTATGTTTGGACTTTTGGAGGTCTCAATACTCTTTGCAAAATAACTAGTGCTAATCTGTTTCTCTTTCAATGGAAAATATTTCTATCCACTTACGCTTGAGAGAGTGCACCAGATGCAGTTTGTTTGCCTGGGAACCTTAAAAGAAAAGAGGAGTTCTTGTATGTTGGAGAGGCGAGGCAAGGCAACGTGAAAGCGTTTACAGATGCGGTTTGTATGCAAGATGATAACTGGGAGATAACTTCCTCTGGTTTATCAGAAGCAGGTCCTGCTGTGGGGGAGGTCTCTGTTTTTATAGCCAAGATTTACATGTGCTTTGTCTAGCTGGGCTTCTTGTTTCTGGGGTTGCTATTGTTAAAATCTGGTTTGGTAAGTGAGCAAGAATGACACCTGTCATGGATTACTTTGTTAGTAGTTGTTAGGATGTTAATGTGGCTTTTATCTCTTCTGGAATACTTGATACAAGAGTCAATGAAGTGTTGTAGAAATGACATAATGATGTTAAAGCAGTATATATCATTGATAACCTCAGGATATCTTGATATCTAGTTCATGATTGATGGACTCATGAGGGAGAGGAGAGAAAAAAGCAGCACTCTGCTGTCCATCTTAAATTTCTAAATGCCATATCAGATGTGCAAGAAATAAAGAGTGATAACTAAAATCCTCTTTAGGTAGAGTTATGTATTGTAACAAATCTGGTGGAGTAATTGAGGGTCTTGAATATTTATATTGCCTTAATAATAGGAGTGACATTGGTTGTACATGCTTGCTCTGAGGTCCAGCCTGCAGTTGTATTTGAGTGTGGAAGTCTATGGGTAATGATTAAAAGGGAAAAATGGGATTTAATGATCATCTTCCCTTGTAGCTAGTATGATTATTGTAAATGACAGAGGGGTGGGAAGAGAAAGATTGCAGTTGTATCGGCTGATCCTGATCAATGTCATCCTTAAGCATTTAGGGAAATGGGTGAAATATTCACGTTCAAGAAAAGAATGAGAGAGGGTGTATTTTCAGAAAGATGGAAAAAGGTAAGAGAATGGAAGTGAAAGATGAGAATCAGAGAATTGCAGGCAGTTTACCTAACTTAAATTCAGTAAAAGTGCTGGAACTCATCATCTTTAGGAAATACTTTGAAAAAAAAAAAAAAATACGGTTGTCTTGATGGAGAAGAACTCATGTCAAACCAGTCTAATTTATTTTTATAAAAGTGACAGGTCTTGTGGATGAGATGCATCTTGCCTTTAACACCTCGACACGTTTTTTTGTTTGTTTGGTTTTTTTTTGCATGCTGCATTTATAAGTAAGCAAAAGAAATACATGGTAGATTAAACAGCTGCAAGCTGAATCATCCAGTAGTTAGGAAACTGTGTAGACTAATTGTGTGAAGCATCTGCTATTGAATAGGGGGCTAAATGTGTTTCTGGAGGGTTTAGTTTGGGTCTGCTCGGAATATTTACTTTGCAGGTGATTGTGAGGAGGAAGCAGCAAGAACTCCGGAGGACAGAATTAGGATAAACATGCTGAAGAAATAGTCTGTAAAAAAGTTGGGTAAGATTTAATAAGGGCTATTGTGGTGTGCTACACTTCAGAATAATTAACTGCACAAATACAAGGTAGAGCAACACCTAGTTAGAGAAAATTGAAGAAAAATTTGTAGCTATTGAATACTACACTAAATGAGAATTAACAGTGTTTTGCTGTTTAAAAAACCTAAATGATAAATAGCATTACATTATGTATAATAGGATCTTGGATGAACTGATGTATCAAGTTTGGGGCACTGAATTTCAAGAAACATGGGATAAACAGAAGAACTGTAAAGGTGAAAATATTAGAGTGGAAAAGGGCAGTTACAAGGACTATCGAGACTAGGAGAAGCAGTGAGTTCACTTGCAATGAGAGAGATTCAGTTCACGTGTTAAGGAAGGACTTCTGTGAAAGTGAGGTAGAAGTAATCTCATCCAGTGCCTGGGGAGGGCTGTGGGGTCTCTGCTGATGGAAGTCTTAGTTGGAGAAGTTATCTGGATGTCTGTAGCAGAAGTGATTGATCCCACCGGTGACAGGACTGGATTAAATGACCTTTTGAGACCTTCTTAATGTGTCTCCTTATTTTCTAGAACGTTTTCTTTAAAGGAAAAAAAAAAAAAAAAGAGAGAGCAAAATAAACATCTGTGAGTCAAACAAAACCGTTATAGGGCAGTATTACTCAGTAATATCCAATGTGGACTTTTAATACGAGATTACTTCTGGGATTTCTCACTCATCTGTTTACCAATTACTATCATTATCTTGATTGTTTTTTCCTAGGGAAAAACAGAACAAAAACCCACCCTATGTCATGAAGTTTCTTAAGGGAAGAGAAATGTCAAAAATGTCATTCACTTGGGAAATTTAATTGCCGAGTTCTTTTCTTGGTCTTCCCTGCAGTGTGTCATGAAGTGTTTTCCTCTAGTGTTTCAGAAATCTGCGAAATAACAAAGTGTATAAGATGTCAGTTTTCCATTATCTGCATATTCTGTTTATTGGACTTGCTGCAGCATAGCATGGTCCAAATATTTTTTTATTCAGGAAGCAGCATTTTAGCTCATATACATGACAGGAAACATTTTTTAAAAATCTTTTGTATTGAGTTACTGTCATGGCAGTAAAGCATATCACTGGTAACCTTATTGCTGTTAGCTAGCTAAATATTATTGATATTATTTATTTATTTGTATTAACTAGCCTCATACTGTTGGGATGTGTAAACTATGCTTAAGAAATCTCTCTGGATATTTTTATATTGACATTCTTCTTTTGTGTGCCTTTTTCAAATGGATGTGCATTAGGGGACAAAAGTTCTAAATTTAAATGTGTTTGATAGCACACAGCAGTGACAAGAGCTTTTTTTCCTGCAGAATGCATCCTTTTATCTAATTTGTTGCCTGCTTGCTTAAGGAAATGAGACATATGTCATTACTCCATCTCTGTCTGTGCCCTAATAGCTTATGGATCTTTTGGCCAATTTAAAACAAGATCTTAAAACTGTTGAGGTCATAGAGATTGTGTGAAAATTGGTGTTGACAGGGACTAGACATTCATGTTAATGCCCCCATTGTGAAAAAGGAAGGGAGGATTCTGCTCTTATCACCTTTATTTTCAGTATGTATTAAAGAGCTTAGGAGAAGAGAACAAGATAAGAGTACTGGGTTGTCTAGGAGTAAACTTGGATATATAGTGGCACGGCTCTGGGGATATTGGGAGGATACAATGACAAATGTTAGGACTATGAAGGAAGACTGGGGATTGTGAGGGGCATGGCAGATTCCAGGCTAATTACTTTAGCTGCTCAACGAACAGTAAATTTAAGGTTCTTTACTTGTTGTTTTCTTCCTGAAATTGTTCCTTCTGTTGACTGAAATTCAGTCACAGATGACCAGACACGGACTGTAAATTAACTCAAAAAGACTACCATACTGTTCATGAGCTTCTGATTATGTTTTGGTTATAGTGGAAAGACTTACATAATACAATATAGAAAATTTTGTGCCCTTTGTTCCGTTTTCTTGCTGAAATTATTCAAGGCCACAACGGCACTTCTGTGGTTGCATTTCCCATTTCTTCTAGCCGTTCCTCTAAGAAATGTTAGTAATTGCTCGCTCTTTGATAACAAGCACTGCAGAACACCTAGAGGGAAGAAAAAGTTAAGGCATATATTTGCAATCACATCACTCTGAAGAGTCCAGACTTACAAATCCACAGACGAAATTAAAACTAGAAATAAGGCATAACACCTTATTATATACATCCAGCACATGGTGTTAAGCAGATTGCACATCTGATCTCACTGGCTTGCAATGCATGTATTTATATTCCTAAGAATATTCTGAGTGAAAATAACTACTCTTACAAAAATTACTTGGAGGAGGGGAGAGGTTTTGGGTGAAAGAGGAGATCCGAGATATGATATGTCTCATGTTTGCACATTGTTTCTTTTCTATGTGTTAGATATCAGCTGAGATTACTTATTTTAAAAGTAGTAACAAGTGATCTACGTTTGAAAGAGTACCTAAAATATTTTATGCATCAGTATGTAAACTTCTTTATTTCAGATATGACTTAGTGGAACTACATTATCATAGTTTCTTCATCTTTCTCCAAGATTGGTACAGTTCTACTTACTTATTTACCAGATAGAAGAACATATACGAAGATGTCAAGTGCTACAGCCGGGATTATGGATTGCTACATGCTCTGCAACTCAGGTGAATCTTACATGTTTTTCAAAGGTGTGTGCAGAAGTGTTTTGGGCAAGAATTGAGCAAATACTTATCAACCAGCTTAGTTTGAAACTGAAGAAAACTGACAATGTCAAAGTTATATTTTTTTTTTTTCCCCCTCTAATTAAAAGAATTTGACTTTTTTTTTTTATTAAGACTAAAAGACAAGGAGCAGGACTAACATCTCAGAACACTACTGTAACAAATTCCTGAATAATGTATCTCATTTGGAAAGTGTTGAACCCCCTGAATAATACTAGAAAATCATCAAATCATTTGTCTGAGAAAACTCTGAAGACCTACAGAGGAAGATCTCTGTTCTGTCCACCACTTAATATGAATTACTCAGCAGATTATGGAACTGTCTTTCAGGTGTTCTCAAGGTGACTGTTGCTCTTCATAGAGCAAATTGTCATAAAAATGTATCTCCTGCAAAATACATAATTCATGCTTCTAATCTCCTGATTTACATAGAACCAAATCCAAGACCCAAGTCCTCTATCTTAGTTACCCACTTTCTAAACAAATCCAGGTCCATGAATAAGATTATTAGCTGTCCAGATGATGAGCACCGAGTGTTGATGAGTCCTTGAGTCTTCGATGACATAAACCCACATGATCACCTTTTCGTAGTGCAACTCTATAAACACATAGAGTTGCATTGGTAACACTAAAAGATACTACTCTCACTGATGCAATAATAAATAATTTAGTTGATCAGTAGTTCATGTATTGAAGGTAATTTATAGTAGTTTTTTGTGTCATTCAGGAATCTCATAGAATATGATAGGACTCTTTGAGTTCAACTTTTCCAGTCACTGCTTTGAAACTTCAGAGTAAAATTGAAATTAGTGAGACAAAATGAAACCTCATCTTTTATTTTACCCCAGATCATGCTGATATTACCATAAGGTTAATTAAATTGTATAGCCACAAAGCCAAACACTAGATAAACATTATCATTTCTCTGCTGGGAGGATATGACCTCTGTTTACCTTTTTTATCAAAATATCCATGAAATCTATTTCCTGTGGCCATCATTCAGAATTGCAGTGAGCAAAACTCCTCGGAGAGTATGAGAAGGCAGCAATCCACTCATATCAGAAGTCTGATTCATTGAACTCTGCCAGACTGAAGAGATAGTGGGATATAATAAGGATTTTTTTTTTCTATTTCTGTGTTCAAGTATGAACCACCTAGCTTCAGTCAGCTAGTTTCCCTTACGGTCCTTTTATGTTTTCATCACTTCTTGAAGAAATTGTTTCTGTAAGTGCTTATACTGGGTGTCTGCTCTGAATTTATTCCTGGAGAAGCTTTTCTTTCTCTGTTGAGTATTGAGGAGCCATGCAAAGTTAGCTGCCTGCATAGGAACCTAAGCTTCAGTGGTGTGAATATCCACCCTCTCTGGAAACCAGACAGAACTTTAAGGGGATTGTTACTCAAATCACCTCTTTTATGTTTTGTTTTTTTTTCTTTTTTTTCTGTTTTTCCCTTGATATGTCTGTGTGATTGTTGTTAATACTCTTATATTTTTAAGTACTATCTCTACAGTAGTACTATAATATCAGCTTGATGCAAGGCGTAGAAGTACTGTAAATTATTTCCTATGATACCATACTGAAAAATACTTGTTATGATGTGTAGCTGAATGAGGCTTGTTGCAGACACATGATGCAAATTGCAGGCAGGAGGTAATAAAAAAAAACAACTTTAGTATAAGAGAGATTCAGGACATGTTAGCAAGTTAGTGTTTGGGTTTAGTTGCTCTGACAGGCCTGTGATAAAGTCTGTGGTGGTTGTTGCAAGCTCAATCAAAACCTGGTAACTAAGACCATGAGTGGTCCTTAATGAATTATTGTTAATGCTTTGACAGTCTGAAAACCCGGTATTAAACTAGAAGAACTTTTCAGAAACTTACATATCTCTGCTTAAAATAACAACCAAAGAAGCTCTTGCATAGTATGCGTACTTAAAGTCAATAACTAAGTAAGTCATTGGAAAGAACATTCTTGGCTTCATTGATATGCTATACTCAGGGAATTTATTATGTGAGCAATGACAGTTTCATATATAGTCGCTGAGGAGCCATGATTGTTGAGGAGACCTCAGCTTCATTTCCAACTGTATAAAAAACTAGCAGGCCGAAGCATTTTGGACAGATAACAAGAAGCCCGAAGTAAAATAATATAAATCCTGTAGGGAACTGGACCTATGATAATCATGTAAAACTACAGACTAAATCTATCAGTAGGGAAATATAGGTGAATCCAAAAGAATAGATCATGTAGAAAATTGATACCATAGTCATGAGCCACAAGCGTGTCTTTAGGCATCCAGCCTGGAGCGCAATTTGAACAGATCATGCTGTTTCACTTTGAGTAAACTTAGAGCAAGCCTGAAGGTATTTGCGTTCTGTGAAGATCTAAGTGTTCTTTAGCATTGTCTGGTTTTACTAGGTTTCAGGCTGTTGGCCTGACCTTTAATCCTCAGTTGGCCTGTCATTCAGCATTTGAAATACCTGAATACTTGGTTCAGCTTTATATGTGGTGATCACTTTGATCCTAGATCAAAGATACAGGCACAAAACTGTTTTAATTAAAACACTGTGATGTATTTCAGAGATAGGTTGGTAGAGGTTTCCAGCTTGCCTGATCCTATCAGATTGTAGAAGCTAAGTCTTGAAAGTTAATGCTCTTTTCCTCTCTTTCCCCAGATCGCTGTTTACAAGCACTCAAAATTGTTCCTATTTTCAGTGTGTGAAATACAGCTCCCTTTGAACATATCCTAGGGGATGGAGCTGGGAAAAGGCTATCTTACTTAACGTCTAATTAAAGATCTTGTAGTTTTTTAAAGCTCTACTTTTCACTGCAGTAGAAAACTTCCAAGTTTTCTGAACTCTGAAGTTTGCAAGTAAAAGTCGAGCGAGTATCTGGGAGCCTAACCTGTGGGACCAAGCCTCCATGAAGTTTGATCCTTTTAATTTTTTTTTTTCCCTCTGCTTCCCATATCAATTAAGCATTACAGACATCCTCGTTGTTGTGTGGGGTTGTTTTTTGGTTGTTGTGTGTGTGCATTATGCTGGTTGTGGTTGGTTGGTTAGTTGCTAGATTTAGGGGGTTTTTTTCAGCGTCCTGTTTCTTCTGAAAATGGGTATTGCGTTCCTTGACATACAGCCTTTGTATGAAAAACTTTCATGCCAATTGTCTTCATTAGAAAAAAGACTGATGACTTTCCAGAATAAGGTGTCCTATCTGAAATATTAGGTACCGCAGGTTAATGTCAGCCTCTCTCTAATATGTGAATTGTCATATCAATGACTCATACAAGCGTGGTACTGATTGAGTGTTATCAGCCAAGGAAGGCTCAGTAGTGTATCTCAGGAATTGGAAGGTTATTAATTCTATAAAGGTGAGGTGTCTATAGCCATGGAAGTGACAGAAAAATTTTGTTTGGCTTGGGATTTATCAGCTACCAGTGCACTCCATTGGGGTAGAATTTTTTGGGAAGAGTGCCTATAGTGAAAAGAAAAAAATAGTCTTCACTGGCAACCGGAAAACGGACTTGAGAATGATCATTCCATACTTGCCTTGTTTCTTAAATTATTTCTCTGAGCTGTTTTCTGCTGTTTTTTTGACCAGACCCAGAAAAAAATGTTGCCTGAGTGATATTTGGGAGGTTTATCACCTGTGCTGGGTCTGCTGCCTTGACCAGGACCTGCTCTGAAGTGCTAGATATCAATGGTATAAGAAGACCCTGGTAGATCACAGGGACATCATTACTGCTGCTTTTCCTGGTCAGGTTGTAACCTGTTATGAGGTTGGACTTCCAGCCATGCCATGTTGGCCTGTAGGAGTACGGCCTCTGAGTGTTACGGAGGCCTGTGCTACCATTGGGACCTTGTCAGGCTATCTTTAGGATATCACCGCTTCAAAGGTACAGTGTGACTGTGGTGCAGGAGCTTGTTGTTAGCATTGAAGTCACCTCACATGCATTGGGTAGCTAAACTGATGAAGAGCTTTGGACTGGGCAGTACATGCTTCCAGAGACAGACCAGGTGGGTCTATTATGCAGCTTCAGGGCTGTGTGCTGCTTTTTTTTTTTTTTCAGTCCAGCACTGTTGTTAAGTATGGGGTTGGTCATACCACCATGTCTGTCTTTCCCATTCTGCCATAGTAGTAACCTGCTCAAATGAAATTAGTGTTATCGCTCAGCTTGCTAAGGATGAAGCTCTGAGTCTGAGAAATGTTTTCCCAAACTCAGGTAGGGTTGCTGTTGTTGCAGACTGATGGCTGTGCTCAGACTGCAGAAGCTGTGCTTCCAGTTCTCTTGGGGTGTACTTGGTAACTATGCCTCTTGGAATTTGCAATTGCTCCACTCTAGGTGTGCAGGACTGCCCAGAGGATCACCTCAGTAACTTGTCACATTGAAGATTGGATAGCACAGAAAGTATTTGAAGAAATTGAATTCAGAACTGGAGAAAGACAAATGTCTCCCCTCTGATACGTTTTACCGAAGGAGCAGCAAAAGTCAGGTGGGACTTTACCTCAGGACATTGGTTTGAAACTCCCATCTTCAAATGTAGTATGTAATACTCAGACTGTAGGAGAGAAGCAGCACCTTCTTCAGATGCATTTTGCTTCTAAAGTAGGAGGTCTCTTACAACACTGAAGTTGTTATTGCTGGGTTGGGTTTGGTTGGTTTTTTTTTTTTTACTGGCCCTGATTTTGTGTATGGTTTGTTCTTTTTTTTTGTTGTTGTTTTTTTTTGTTGTTGTTTTTTGCTTGTTTTTATAGGGGTAGAGAATCTATAGTTAAGTGGTTATTTATTTGAAACTTGTTGCATTTGTCAGTTACTGTGCAAAACAGAATGTACAACACTGAGCATCAGAGCAGAATTTTTCATTAACTGTCTTAAGTCAAGTGAACCTCCCCAGCTAATGTCTCTCTTGATTTTGTGGGGAAGAAACATAAGGGTACATCCAGTGATGCTGGTAGAATTTAGATGAAGAATAATTGAAACTCATTCTGGTTTAGCTCTATGCTTATTTCTTCTAGATTTGATTTTCTGCTTTATCTCCAGTAGCAAAAGAAATCTTTAAGTTTTTCCCCTACTCTTCTCTCCTCAACACCTTCATGAGCCTTCTCTCTCCCTCTGGGTATTTTCTTGGCAATACATATTTTTTTAGTTTTACTTTTGAAATGAGATCGCAGGTTTAGTGATATTGACTGAGCACATAATTAAAAAACCTCCAGTGGCTAGGCTTTGTGTTTCACATTATACAAGCAGTCTACAAAGATCACCAGTTAGCTAAAGCGACTTTTAAGTATTCCTCTAAGAGATTAAAAGGTTACTTAAAAATATGTTTGTATGATTAAGAATTTTAAATTGGTGCAGCCTCCAAGTCACAAATGATAACAGAAGCAGAGTCAGGATTGATCGGTGGACTTCCACACTCCTCTGCAACTCAACTGTTTTTATTTCCAGCCTAAGAAGTTTGAAGATCACTTTGAAGTTGTGGTATCAAGTTGGATCTTTTTCCACTGGGTAATATTTGGAGTAGGCCATGACATGCAAACAAGCTATAAGCAGGAATTGACAAACTTTCGTAGTTGACACCTTTTTCTCCCCTATTTGAATGTTTTCATGGCGCACTCTCAAAATATTAGCTGATTATTCTTTCTCTGTAAACAAGTGGGTAGATACAACTTTACAATGCTCTTCCTTTTGTATGTAGCAATATACATAAAACTGTGCATTCAGACAAAATGTACTTGAATTTTAATTAAATTCAAAGGTTTCTGTCTTTCCCCAAATAGTGCTTCTTGTTAATGAGAGAGATGAGTCTGCTTGGAGTCACAAATCTGTTTAGGAGCAGTGGGAAGTTTCAGACATAAAAGTAACTCATTCTCAGTGCTCGGCAGGTTACTGTACTTGTTTTTAACAACAGCTTTTCCAGAAAATTCTGCCTCATGCAGATATGAAGAGATAGAGAAAGAATCATTGTTGGAACATGTGTTGAAAGGGTAATGTACCTCCTTATCTCATTGCATAACCAAACCAGCTATAGATGACCTTTAAAGGTCCCTTCCAACCCAAACCATTCTGTGATAATTGTTTTCTTCCTGTAATTTCAGTAATTCATCATAGGAGCAGCCATGCATATTGTAGTTCTGTGGTTTTTGTTGATCTCTTCTTCAACAATATGAACATAAATTTGTGTCTTTCCAGTGTGAGTGTCTTCCTCAGGGAAGAATTCTTTGCATATGATCTTAAGTTTGAACAGCTGTCTGAAAAGCTTTGATTAAGCTGCATAGGTGGCAGTATCTTTTAGCACTGTCATTTGAGGTCATTTGCAGATTGAATTAAGCATTGCCTCAGTGTGTGCTAGATTCACATTGTCCAAGGTGCCCTTTATGACTGTAAGAGCGAGGGGAAGTGAGCAGCCTGGCTTAAAGCTAGTATGGTTGTTGCTATCTAGCATGCGCACCTGGTCTTGCTGATTTGGAGAGAAGGGCTTTCACCGTGGTTTACCGAGAAATGGAGACAGAAGCCCAAAGAGAAGTGCAGGAATGAGGGCCAGAGAAGTACTTAAATGGCAGAATTATAAGTGAGCCTTTCACACTTTCCATGGCGTCCCATCTCAAGCACACGTACAGAAACAAACACACAGTATACAGGGAGCAAACAGGAGGAATAAGAAGTCTGTGCACCATCACAGTACATTTTTAGGGTCATAAAAATGGGATAGCTCACAGAAATGGTGTGCAGCAGATGAATACAGACTCTTCTGGAAGTAATGGCTGGTAAGGTGGAAGAAAGGCTTGTGCTCCATACCAAATACTGCCTTGAAATTGCAGAGCCAGATTTGCTTTGGAAGGAGGTGCTACCACTGACAGTAATGGTGTTGGCCTTGGCCAGCAGTGGTTCTGTCTTGGAGCCAGCTGGAATTGGGTCTGTCAGACAAAGGGGAAATTTCTAGCAACTTCTCACAGAAGCCACCCCTGTAGCCTCCCTGCTACCAAAACATTGTCCCTTAAACCCAATACAGCCAGTTACTGGTGACCTAGTCGTTCCACAGGGCTCAGTGGTGGAGCCAGTACTGCTTAACATCTTCGTAATAACGTGTATGATTCCGTTGCATGCAATCTCATTACGTTTGCCCTGTGTTGCTCTTTTGGAGGCAAGTGGTCATTTTGCTACAGCACAGTGCTGCTATTCAGAGTGCTCTCAATAAGATGAAGAATTGGCTCAGAGGAACTTTGCCTTCAGCAAAGGCAAATGCAAATTCTCGCGGTTAGGGTGGAGCATCCTCATGCAACACCACACACTGAGGGCTGCTTGGCTAGAAAGCAGCTTTGCAGAACTCCAAGGTAAAAAGGGCTCTGAAGCTTAAAAAGCTACGAGCTGGATTAGCTCAGTATAGAGAACAGAACACTGAAGAGGAAGTCTGAGGGGCAACTCTAGTTGCTGTCTTTAATTGTCTAGAGGGAGATTAGAGAGAAGCTGGAGCAAGACTTTTCTTGGAGGTGCTTATTAAAAGGATAAGAGAAAACTACCAAAAACTGCAGCAAGGGAAGCTCAATCAGGGAAGAAAAATAAAAACATTACAAAAGGTTGTTAGGTTACGGAACTTCTACTCTGGAGATGGTAAAAACCCAGTAAGACCCTCAGCAAGCTAATCTATCATCAGAGTTGGCTCTTTTTGGAGTAAGAATTTGTACCTTCCTGAATCATAGAATCTATAGAGTGGCTTAGACTGGAAGGGACCTTAGAGATCATCTAATCCAACCTCCCTGCCACATGCAGGGACACCTCTCAACTAGACCAGGTTGCTCAGGACTTCATCCAGCCTGGCTTTGAACACCTTCAGGGAGGGGGCATCCACAAGCTCTCTGGGCAATCTATTCCAGAATCTCACCACCCTTGTACTGAAGAACTTTTTCCTAAGATCCAGTCTAAATCTGTTTTCCCTCAGTTTAAAACCATTTTCTCTTGTCCTATCACTAGACATTGTGAAGAATCCCTCTCCAGCCTTCATGTAGGTTCCCTTCAGATATTGGAAGGCAGCTATAAGGTCCTCTCAGAGTCTCCTCTTCTCCAAGCTGAACAATCCCAGCTCCCTCAGCCTATCCTTGTAGCAGAGTTGCTCCAGTTCCTGGATTATCTTTGTGACCCACCTCTGGACTTGTTCCAACAGATCTATGTCCCTCTTGCAGTGGGGACGCCGGAACTGGATGCAATATTCGAGATGGGGTCTCACAAGAGCAGAGTAAAAGGGGAGAATCACTTCTCTTGATCTGCTGGCCACACTTCTCTTGATACATCTTAGGATACGGTTGGCCTTCTGGTCTGCATGAGTGCACTGCTGGCTCATATTGAGCTTCTCATCAATCATCACCCCCAAGTCCTTCTCTTCCGTGCCACTCTCAACCCACTCTGTACCCAGTCTGTAATTATGCCTGGGATTGGCCCAGTCCAGATGCAGGACCTTGCACTTGGACTTGTGGGACCTCATGCAGTTTGCATTAGCCCATTTCTCCAGCCTCTCAAGGTCCGTCCGGATGGCATCCCTTCCCTCAAGTGAGTCCGCCACACCACACAGCTTGGTGTTGTCAACAGACTTGCTGAGGGTGCACTCGATGCCATTGTCCATGTTGCTAACAAAGATGTTGAACAGCGCTAGACTCAGAACAGATCCCTAAGGAACTCCACTTGTTCCTGATCTCCACCTGGACATCAAGCTATTGATCACAACTCTTTGAGTGTGACCTTCTAGCCAGTTCCTTATCCACCAGGTGATCCATCCATCCAGTCCATGTCTCATGACAAGGATGTCATGTGGGACAGTGTGAAATGGTTTGCACAAGTTCAAGTAGACTACATGAGTTACTCTTCCCCTGTTAAACAGAGTAGTAACTCCGTCATAGAAGGCCACCAAATTAGTCAGGCACAATTTGCCATTGTTGAGGCCATGTTGACTGTCGCTGTTCACCTCATTATTTTTCATATGTCTTAGTACAGATACCAGGAGGATCTGCTCCAGGATGGTCCTTTCAACCCAAATTACTGTATGTTTCTAATATTTTTTCAGCTCACTGATTGAATCGTCTTCATCTAAGAACTAGTTGTTTGGGTTTGGGGTTTTTGGGGCCTTTCTGCTTCTTTTGAAAAACTGGTTTATGCAGATATACTACGTTAGGTGAAACCAGAGTCTATTGGTGGCCTATAGTAGGTCTTAGAGCACAGTGAATACACACATGCCTGTGTTTGTACTTCCCCAGGACAGTCTTTTAGCCTTCTGTGATTCGTGGCTCAGGGTTGTTGTGTGCTAGAGGAGAATGAGTCTTTATAATACGATTTCACAGAAGTGCTCTACCCAGACGCTTTCTTCTTGTAGTTCTTAATACTTTGTCAACACCTACAAATTTAGCATATTTAAAGAAAGGCAAAACCAAGTTGTGACAGCAAAGGCATAGATAAAATTTAAGATTGGCATTTTTGCAGACACACAATTCCTTTTAAAAACTGAAATCTGTTAAAGAAATTGAGAACATCATATTTGTTAATCAGCATTGTGTTGTCACTCTCCATATTTATTATGAAACACATTTTTATAGCCATGAAATAAATGAGTAAATGAATAAATAAAAAAGAACTTGTCTGTGGATGAGTAATCAAAGCAATTCAGCCAGCTGATCCATACCAGATGTCAGCAGATTTTTATTTTAAACCGTGAATAAAGCGTTCTGAAATTTATCTTTACTTTTCAGATACTCTGTGTGAATATTTGACTTTTAATGCTGCTGCTTCTTTTGCCAAGGATCTGAATCAATGTTATAAAAATTGTAGGAGGCACACAGAGGATTTCCACTTCTCTTGTGCTAGCATAATACCATGTACTGGAAGTGAGCACAGCCAGGGCTAGTGTTGAATCTGAGTTAAAGGACAAGCATTGTCAGCCAGTTTATTGCTCATTCCTGCATTGCTTAAAGACTTATGATTTTCTAACACTGAGTAACAGGCATGCAAAAGTAACAACAATACCCTCTTCCAGAAGACACTCTGCTTCAGAAAAAGGGTCCACAGGCAGAGTCTACATTTTGAAGGTATTTGAGATGCTGTATTCTATACCTGTATGTCCAAAGACAATCATTAAATAAGCAGTACATTACAAGCAAGAACCTGCATAGAAAGCCACTTATAGTTCTACCATTTTATTCTACATTATATTTGTAGGATGAAAAAATAATTGTGTAGTCCTCAGAACTGTTCGTGTGTGATTATCTTGTTCCTTCATCTGTTACTTGAACAGGTTTGAAAACAGAATAAGGAAGAGACTTTGCTTTCACTGTATGCTAAGATATTTGTGAATAAATTGTTCTTTTAGGTAGTGTTTTTTTGTTGTTTTGTTTTTTTGTTTTGTTTTGTTTTCTTTTGTAAATCCTATTAGTTGATAGATCTGGGACAATAAGACAGTCATAGTATTTTTCCTGAGGATGCTGTGATTCCTGTTCTATCTCAAAGCACTTCAGGCACACTTCAGTGCTCCGAGGGCGAAAATGACAGGTCTTGTGCCAAAGCGTGTAACTCGGTAAGCACGCCTTGTGTGTTTTAACTCTAGTTATCACAGATGTCCATCTGTAAAGGGGGGAGTCTGCTGCCTATGAGGTGCTTACTGCACTGTTAATATTACTGAGGGCTTCAAGGTCTTTGTACCTGCCTGGCAATGCAGATAACTGGTTCAGTGGAGGGTGAGAATGGATGATAACAATACGAGTCCAGTGACATTTAAGTGATATTGAGTTTATCTCCTTTTTATGTGCACCAAACAGGTGAATTTAGTATTTATTTTTTTTTAATTTTTTTTTTCCTACCATTGTTCTGTCTGCTTCGGCATTACTCTCACATGTTAGTTGGTGCCTTTGACAGTACTGGGAAGACTGATGCCATATCTCTTTGAAAGGGTATACCAGAGGTTGCTCTAGCCTGCCAGAGGTTGCTCCAGCCTGCTTTCCCTCGCAGTGCCACAGGGGTTTTGGCTGCCAGGCTCGGGTCGAAAAGGTTCTTTCAGGCAGATGAAGCCAGTCTTCAGTGATAATGGACCAGAAGAGAGTTAAAGATGATTATTAAATGCTAATAGTTCCTTCTGAGTGCTTGGAGAGAGTTGCACCACAGCTACAGAAGGCCTGAATGATTAATAAAACTGGGAAACTGTTTTTTAAAATCAAAATTATGAAGGTGTTTCAGTCATTACTAAACACTACAACTTGCAGTAGAGCTTTGTGAAATATACTTGAAATGCCATGGAAGTGAGATTGGTCGGTGCTCTGACAAAATTTTAAAATACTGTTGGTGCAAATGTAGCTGGTAAAGACTGGTATCTTTGAAGTTTGTTCCCACAGAATTCAATTTTCCCACTTTGTTTGCATCTGACTGTTTAGATTGAAAAGGAGATTAGTGCCAAATAACGCTTGACTCAAACACCCTATCTACTTTCCATTTTACCAAAGAAATCACTTCCCAAATTGCTAGCTGAAGACTATGTACAAGCTTGGTGCATTCACAAAAATAAGGGGTCTTGTTCTGCTGACATAGAGCACCAAGGCATTGCTTTCTAGGGAGCACAGCTTCACTCTGCTTTAACTGCCAAAACTGGTCACTTTGGCGTTATTGATGCATAATGTTTTGCAGGTGTTGTCCATTGTCTCTTTTCTGATTAAATAATAAACATTCTCAGTTCTTAAATGTAAGTATTCCTAGGTTTGTACATGCTGGCACCTGTAGCTGTACTGGCGAATTACTTAAGTAAGTGCCATGGTCCCTGCAAATTATATTCCCTCTTTTAAGTGCTTGTGCATGGGCTTCCCACCTTGATGTCCTTTTGGCCCACAACTGGAATACTGAGTGCTTGAAAATTGAAGTTTTCCCTGTCAGCTGGAGGTACAGGAGTTGTTTGAATTTTAGCTTGTGGTTAGCGTTTCCTAGCTGGTTACAGTATTGTATGTGCTTTTTTAGCATTGCATGAATAATAATTGGCATGACTGTATTCCAAACTTAAACATCCCCATTGAGATAGGCTCTTTGGCTCTGTGCAAAGTGTGTTGGTTGTTTAAGTCAATTTCCTTTTAACGGATTATTAGTCCTGGCTATCCTACTGATTATATTTTGTTTTCGAGAGCAGATTTGTAGTAGAAGTATGCCGAGAACTTTTCTGCTTAAAAAGAGGACTTGCTGAATTTTGTTTGCATTTCTGTTTAGCTGTTCTGGATCTTGACATATGTTTTTGAAGGAGATAGCAATCAGCACTACTGCTTCCAAAAAGTTTCAGTGAGTATTTTTGCCATTCTCCATGCTTCTGAGCAGACACCTGGATTAATGACTGAGGAGGGGCTGGTTCGTGCATGAATTCAAGTTAATTAGTCAAGTAGAGGCTGCAGTTCTTGGTTTAATTCAGAATATGGTATTTTCTACAAAGGGCAAAAATTTTCTTTTGAAGCAGCAGTCAAGGTGTGGATAGAATTTCTGTGTGTGTGTATTTGTACACCACAGTTTATAGGCTACGTACAGCTCTCCTCACTCAAAAGTGCAATATTTTATTGTGTTGTATGTGAAGGCTTGCAATCCAAATATCCTCGTCTGAAATCTTTCTTACAGAATAGTAAAATTTATTTTCTGTAATATGTTGCAAAAATAATCTTGTAAACATAAATTAGCTAAACATTAAGTTTTCAATAGCTTTTGTAATGAGAGCTTTTTCAACAAGAGCTTTTTCAGTTGAATGGTTTGTTAAATTTGTAGCAGTTCTGAAATAAAAATATCCACTGCATTTTCCTAATTGATTATGGAAATTGGGTATGGTTTAATGTTATGCTTGGAAGAAAACAAATCTAGAAGCAACAGCTCACCCCAAGCAGTGGTCTGATGGAAACCAAACAATTTGAAAACAACTTAGTGTTATGGGAACCGAAATTATGCTTCAGCACAGTTCCTTTTGCCGTGTTGACTGGCATCTGCTCTGTGGGGAGCAATTCGCCTGTCTTGCCAAGGAGAAACAAGTATGGTAACGCACTGGCAGCTGTTAACGGCAGTGACTCAGCTAGCAGAGAGATATGGAGAGAAAAGGTATCTATTCTATGAGCAGAATTACGTAAAGGCTCCATTCCTTTTAGTTAGAGATCTTATCCTTTCCTGTTTTGAAGTGCTCAGAATCAGAAGACACAGATAGGGATATTATCCTATTGTTTTGTTGGTATCTCCTGTTTCTGAATCTACGTGGTTATTGCAAGCAGAGCTGAAGAGCAAGCTAGCTGACATTTAAGCAGAGCATATATTGACCACTGGTTTTCCTTCTGTATCGCTGCTTCATGGAAGTACGGCTCTGCTGCATTGTTTGAGGGGAAAAGGCTTAAATATCAAATCACACCATTTGTGTCTTTGCAAGTTTTTGAAGTCAATTGAATTGATAGCTATCTCTTGCTAACTTTTATGTCTCTGACTTGTATCTGAACACCACGTGGCCATAATGAGGAGAGGGTGATAAGGCCGTTGCCAGACAGACACCATCTCCGTGCGTTTAGCAGAGCCGGGATTAGATTCTGACGCTGCCGACATTATTGTGTCATATTTTTTTTTGCCGCCTTCTCTTCCTTGTCATTCCCCTGTGGCCTGCAATGACTCAGGTGTTGTCGGCTGCTGTTAGCAGTCAGGATTTACGAACCAGATTTCATAGTGGGTAGCACATTCCTGGCGAGAATTAGATGTATGAAGGGTCCTGGCTTATCACTCAGTCCTGATGCGGTTGTGAAAAGCATGTGGTGGCATTGTAGGGACTGATTATTTCTCAAGGAGTCCATTCACTTACAATGAAATACTGAGGAAACATTATTTTAAAAAAAAATCCCGAACAGTGGTGATTTTTCATTCAAACTTCAGAAAGTATGACAGTATGACTCCCCCATCAAAAAGTCCCCTCAAGATAGTTCTAGTGTTACCATAAAGGAAGAATTTTTATTGAATCCACTTTGAATTGTTGCTTGTTTATGCCTGGCCAGTCTTGGCGATCACTTGAGCAATGTCAAAGGGAGCTCAACAGAAAACAGAATTAATGTATAGCTCTTAAAGTGATATTTTTATCAGATATTTTACCGTGTGTTAGACTCTTGAATAATTCCATGTTGCAACAAAAAACTAAAATACTCTTCTGGCTACTGATTTTTGTGACGCTAAAATAGACCATTTTCTGAGTATTTTGTATAGTGGCAGTGCAGAATGGTACCACTCTATTTACCTGGCAAAATGTCTTGCTGAGGTATAAATAGATTTCTAATGACTGTCAGGCTCTCTGCCTAAAAAATTTCCTTGTAGATATCTCATTACAGAGCTAACATCATCAATAAAATGGCAAAAATATTTTGCAAATGCAGGAATATTTTTTACATTGGTAATGGCAAGGAAAATACCTACCATATGCATAATTTGAGGCTGATTTAAAAACTGTAATTTATCATAATTATCTACATATTATAATGACAAAGCACACTTAATTGATTTTGACTGGACTGGTATTATGATGAGAAGGAAAGTTAACAGCAGATGGCCCTACTGTCAAAACTGTAGTCTCTTAACCCAAAATGAAGTAGCAGACTGAACATAACATATTTCTGTCTCCTTTTTCTGATTTTCAGCAGTAAGTATGAACTAGCATTTGGTGGGGTTGTGAATGTTTACAGAGCAATTGAAATACTCTCAGATGTGGACAAAAAATAGCAAAGAAAACTTGACTAGATAGAATTCCTCATCACATTTTAACTTAGACTTTCTAAAGGATATTATATTGTTTAAAATATTGGACTGCAAAGAAAATTTTATCCAAAATATTAGAATCTATTATAACACTATTTTCTTCTTTTTACCACCATAGATACACCTTCAATTCCATACAGCAATGAAAAAAAAGTGCTTAATCTTCTATACCTGTATGACTGTGAACAAATAAATTAACAGTTGAAAAACTAGATAATTTTGCAGTGCGTCAAATAAGTTTAGCTTTGCTGCATCAATTACAATATGCCTGAAGGATTTGTCTTATATTAATCACAATGTGCATGCACAGATGTGGTGCTGTAAAACTCCCAGCACTTCCACTCACAGAATGCCTGAGAGAATTGAAGAATTTAAGGTTACATTTTTGTAAAGTTAGATTACAGAATGGGGGAGAAAAAGGATTTTTTTTTTCTTACTTTTTTTATTTTTTTAATGTCTAGCCAGAGAGAATCACAATAAGCAGGTGGTATATTGTGCTGTTGGATGGTCAATGAAAGTAAATTAGCTGCTTCAGTTGTTAGAAAAGAAATGCTGGTCCAATCAGCTTAAATAAAGGTGACATGTTATTTGTGAGATAATGTGAATACCAAAATGTGATTTAACCCCAAAGTTTGTTTGTATATATGTATGTACATTTTGTGTGTGCTTTGTGTTATTTTAGTCTAGAAAATTAAATGCTATAAAATATATAACAGGTGAATTTATTAGAAAGCAGAACGCATTACAGGGAGAGATTTATTATTTGCTTTATGTCAGAATAGATCATGTTGAGATGTGCTTGTCTATGGGACAGAGTAATTTGTTCATTGTAGTAACAACACGTAAAACTGTGGGACAAAGAGATTTTTGCACTTAAATATTTTTCCATTTTGTAATGAAAGCATAAGAGAAATATTTTAGAAGATACTCATTCTAGTATTTTAAGGGCCAACTGAAATAAATTAGTAGATTTGTAAGATCCAAATTAAATACTGAGACATAAATGGTCTAGTAAAAAAAAATTGGTTTAGAATAATTGGTAACACTGAGCTGATGCATATTTCTGTATGTTAATGTGTTAAATTTTTTTCAATACATCATCATTTGGGGTTGTTGTTTCTGAAAACTGACAGCCAGTTGCCAGTTACAATCTATCTTACGTGTGTTTCAGGAGACAGTTAGGTTTTCGATGTTTACATTTGTCCCTTAGGCTGTATAATCTAGCCCCTTGTTTCAGCTAATGTAGATACATAGCATAGTAACAACTTTTAAGGTGTTATGTAGGTATAGAGGGAGGAGTTGCTCAAATTTTTTATGCTCTTTCAAATACTAAAAGGATATACTTTGAATAATTCACTATAAATAATACTAGTAAACTGTATGCAATAAGTATATAATTTTTGTCTAGCCTACTGTGTCATAGTAGACAAAAAGATAGGTAGTCTTGGATAATCTTGAAATCAGTTGTACAAAAGATTCATAAATTTCCCATTCTTTATTTTTCCTTGGAATCATCCTTGTCTTTGTAGAAGGCTCTCAAGACATATTTCCTTTGAACCTCGAGTAATGTGATATTTTGCTTTTACCCCATGCTGGTCTTCTGAGCATCTTCTAAGAAGGTTTTTGTGATCTGAATTGAAGTTCCGAGTTCAAATTAATTAAAATATCTCATTATTTAAATCTGATTCATGTAGTGTAGAGGTTGTTTTGGAGGCTTTAATGAATAAAGTTTGAATTAAAATGAAAAAAAATAATGATTCACTTAAATCCTCCTAATATTTCTCTACATTCCATCACAAAATATTGATGTAGTACACATGAGTCCTAGGAATAGGTTGAAAATGTTATTTCATGAGAATTTCTAAACACTTATCTGTTAGGATATGTTTTTAAATGAATGCCTTACACAATTCTGGCAACATTCTGACTACTGATGAAGAACCTTATTTCTCATTCCTTCTGTGCAGTTTTGCTACACTCTTACATGCTTGAAATCCTAAACAAAAAGGCAAAATCTATTTGCAAAAATTCATTGATTTTGATAATTTAAATTTTTGCCTAAAATACTATTATTTTTCCTGTGCCTTCATTTTTTTATATTACTTTTTTTTTAACCTCCATTGAACATCTAATCTAATTTTATTTATTGCTCACTGTAATGTTTTGCTCCCTCACTACAAAGGCTACATTCCCTATATTTTATTAATCAGCAAAGGGGTGAATTGTGGAATGTGTGGTAATTATAAAGCTTCCAAAAATGTTTCTGTATAAAAAACCCCCATTTTTTGTTTGTAGCGGGTTGTCATTTGAATGCTTGAGGAGTGAAAGCAGAGGAGAAAACCAGGAAAGGAATGAAAGGCTAAATATAAAGATACATAAATACTCTGAATGTAACAATGAAACAATGAACAGAATCATTATCATAAAATTAAAATAGTATGAAAGTTGCTTTAAGATTATGGGTTGACATTTTTAGTCCAGTAAAGTGTTCTGGTGTAGGTTAAACAGTTTGATCTTATAATGATGGCTTAGGTTTAGAGTAAAGGAATAGTCTACATCAGTCTGTGTTTATAGGGAAGTCATTTTCCTTCGTGTAACTGATTAGAATTAAATATCCCTGTCTTTAGCTTTTAAAAATATGTGTGGTCACATTCTCTCTCTTTCAGCCATGAATATGTTCAGCTTTCTTCCTCTGTAGAATTATTGTTCTCACTTCAAATATGAGGTCATGGTTTAGTTGTGAAAAAACTAACTGGCTGGTTTTTTTACTGCTGCAAAGTGATTAAGTTGGGGATTCTTCTTCTATTGCTTACACCTGAAAATAAGTGTAGGGGAAAAATTAAAATAATATTTATTCAAAATGAGTCTTAAGTTCTTAAAGGCTTAAAGGTTGGCACTGTGGTGTTGCACATGGAAGCAAACCAGCAGATTTTGGCAATACAGACACAACACAATGCCTCTAACATTTTTGTTTTTCCTGGTTGAGCAGGCAGGCTCTGAAGGCCTGCGTTGACAGGTAATGAGATCTAATAAGCAAGGGGAAAAGGGGTGAGTGGGAATGAAAGAATAAGGGAATATCCATATTCATTATTTAATCAAATAAAATTCTCTTGGAGGATTCTGGGAATACTCCATCCTTGCTTCAAAAGCTTCTGTGTGATAGCTGTAAATAAATTACCTTACGAATAACTTCTTAATCAGGGAAGAGTAGAGCTGTTCTCTACTTGATCTCTCCCTTTGGGTGGTCTCAGTCAGAGAGCAGCAGCCTTCCTCCTGATGGCTTGGCTTCAGAAAAGCTATATGATATTATGCTGACAGCTGTAGACCTCTTTTTGTTAGGGATAACAAACATCCTGTGCTGAGGACAGCATCAAGCCCAGCTTGCAGTATGCCCAATTAAAGAAGCTAAAATCTCATTTGTTTCACCATGGGAGTCTCTGAAAGCACACCGTTTTGGCCTCATTACAGTATTTTTAACTTTACAAAAACAATTTCATTATGGAAATTAAAGAAGCTCATTTAGTCTTAGCATTTATGCTGAACTTAATAAATTCCACAAGTATATCAGCTGCCCTAGTGTGCAGGCTTTTTTTTTTCTTTATCTCAGTAAAAAGTTGATTTAAAAACTATTTGCAGAGACTGTTTCATAAAGGAATGTGCCATATTGATATACTGCTTATTTATTATTAAAATTAACAAATTTCTGTACTTCATTTTCCTTCATTGAACATCTGAGTGTTGACCAACATTTGCTGTGCTAACACCCATGTAAAAGGGATCATCTAGTCTGCAGTTTTCCTCCAGATACTTGAGATTTTATATTTGCGATGTTCTGAAATATAATTTCTCTCATATGATTCTTGAAGTCTTTCATGGTTCGCTACATATGACAAGAAGTAGAGAAGTACTTTCCTAGGACTGTAGTAAAAGGTAATGATCTTGGTTCAAAATTGTGCAGGAAAATCCTACCACAGATTTTAAATTAGTTATGGATATATCTTCTGTACGTACCCAGAGAGACTGTTTATGCTTTTCTAAACTGTGAAGAAGGAAAGAGGACAACTACTTTCCCACAATGTGTTACAGGAAGAAAAGTGAAATAGAGATGCTGATAAACATTTGTATTGTCTAAAGACATTTACTGATGAGAAAGGCAAGAGGCCACGGAGACCATTTTGTCAGTCCACCGTCAAAAGCATTTGCAAACAGTACTGAAAAATGAATAACCAAAATAGGAAATAATGCAAATTTGCTATGATGTTGTGTAAATAGCTTGGTTTGTCATAAAGTAGGGAGCCTAGAAGGGCTATTGTTAGACAGGCTGGGTTCTTGATCTTTCATGGGTTTTAACTGCTCTTTTTGGGCTTGAATCATCCCAACAGAAAGGGGCCTGAATCTGTGTTTATGATATTATTATTAATGCTTTACCTTCATTAAAGTAGCAATAACATAGGATATGATCAACAGAAAATTCCAACAAAGCCAAAGTCATGGGAACCTATACTCTACTTAAGATTACTTTATTATTGTATTTCACAAATTGTGATATAACTTGCCTCATCTCTGCTCATTTTATGTAAAAGGAGTGAGAAAAGGTGGTTACTCTTTGTAACATTTCCAGGAGCAAACCAGTTGTGTGTTTTTGAGTAAAATGAGTGTATGAATGGAAATTTTAACCTGAGTGAAAGATATGGGCAGAGCAGTAGATGGAGAGGATGACAGATATGCATGCATGTGTCATGAGCATGCAAGCATGGTCAACAGTTATGTGCTGAACTGGTCAAGTAATATTACCCAGTTTGCAAGTAGGGAGGAGTGGAAGGAGGCTAATGTGAAAGCTCATTGCATGTGTGAGTTGTCATATTGTCTGAGCACATTTTGACTGAAGTAATATAAGCCTTCATGAAAATCATAATAAATGTATCTTAATTAAAAGTTCTCTTACTTAGGTATCCAACTTGGAAGTAACGCAGGTTTACATATGTGACTAGCAGAGAGGAACTAGAATAACTAGCAGTTATTATTTAATTTTTTTTTTCTTCAAAGTCGGCCTCTATTTTGTGTTTTCTACCCTTTTTTCCAGACTTAGGGTGTGGTAATGAAATGTACCTTTTGGAAAGGAGAAGTATCTGAAAGAGTTCTCAGTGTGATTTTACTCAGGACACTCTGCTGTACTCTACTACGTAAGTCAGTGAGGAGCTGTCAGATGATAATGCCTTTTAGTCCCTAGCAATGCAGGGATTGGATGCCTTGAAGTACAGGTGAGAGAGGCTGTTTATCCCATTAACTCCATGTGAAATGCTTTAGTCTCCCTGAAATGTTTCTTAAAGGTGAAATAAATCAATAAAAGGAGGTTGCCATAACTGTGCAGTTACTATATAGTTCTAAAAACAAACTAAATTGATTGTAAGCGTCTGGGTTTTTTGTTATTTTTCTCCCTTGGAATATGTCCCAGTGGCTTGTTCTTTGTTAGAATGATCCCGTTTACTTAATAAGCTATAAATATGTTGAGCACAAGTCAACAAAGGTGTTTTCAACATACACAGCATTATAAATAAACCAAATGTTTTCTTATGTCTCTTAGGGGCAGCAGTAGGAGAAAGGTAATCAGTATCAGTGGGGCACCTGAGGCTTTTCTGGTCTCAGGTGCCAAATTCTTCTTTCTTGCTGCTGGAGCTGGCACTGGCACTGTTGCTACAGCTTCATTTTTTTTCTTGCGTTTGTAGACAGGGGCTGGAAAGAAATAGGAGTGAATGAGACAGAGGCAACCTCATTCAGCTATTCTTCATCTTTCTTCTGCTGTCACTGGAGCTATACCATCAGCTTCCTCAAATTCCCTATCTTAAGATTTCTTTAGACTGGTGAGATGTGTCTGCATCCAGCTTAACTAGCTGAGTAATTTTTCAGACAAGTACCTGTCTGTCTTTCTTCAGAAGTCAGTGATGTTTAGCAGCCATAATAATTTGTTTCTCCTGTAGTTTCCTTTTACAGTGAAGCTATGGCATTTTCTGTAGTCAGAATGTGTGCTATCTTTTTCGTTTGTTTGTTTAACTAAGGTGAAGTGATGCAAAAGGCTATGAGAATGTTGTTTCCCTTAAAATGGTTGTATTTCAATTCTTCAAAGTTGGGTTGGTTTTGTTGTGTGGTTTGTTTTTTTTCTGTTTATTGAGAGTTGATGTGGTGATTTCATCACTTTCTTGTTGATTTTTGGCTCTTCAGCAATGCAACATGAAGAATAAGCTGGTGGTTCTACTGACTCTTTAAATAAGTGAGTTTAAATAAAAACATTAGACCAGAGGAATGGTGCAAATGCTCCGCCTGCAGTTGGCATGCACCAGGTATTTTCTTAAATTACAGATGCACAGTCTCAATCTCTCTTTGGTTCTTCTTTGGAGATATGCAGAATTTAACTGAACATGTCCTCAAGTGACCTGTTTCAGCATGAAGGCTGGTCTGGCTTTGAGAAAGGACTTGGTCATGATGACCTCTACAGGTCCCTTCCAACCCAAATTACACTATGTTTCAAAGTGTCAGCACTTAAGGATTAGCACATGCTGGACATCCAGTTCCAGTGGCTAGTTTTACTGGAAACATAATTCTTCACCAAAATTTTCTTTAAAAAAGCTGTGAGAAGCAAGGCCACAAATAGACCGTGACCTGAAACTAATTCTGTGAACTCCTCACGGTCCTGAGCTGAAACTGCCACCAAAAGCACAACAGCATGCTATTCTTTTTTTCTCTCCTTTGCTTTTTTTTTTTCTTTCTCCTGCTCTTCTGCTTTTCTCTGCAGACATCCCATATCTCTTCCAGCTTAATACACCAACCATTGTGTAGCTTCATTGTGAACAGATCAGGGGCCTGATCTAGCTGAAAAATGTATTTTTAATGGGCTGGGTTTTAGTTGAATTAGACGGAGTTTTTTGAAGTTCTGAGGCAAAACTTGTTTGAACTGCAGAAATGTATGAGGACAGGGACATCTGGGGAACAAACTGGACTGGGAAATCTGTCACATTTTGGTTTTTTACTACATCTGTAATAAAACAAGTCATACAAGGTGATGGTGGTGATAGAGATCTTTATTTATTCAGACAAGTCTAAAGAGGAGAATGGGGTTCCTGTTGAGCCTGAATAATGGCAGTCTTCAGTCATTTGTTGTCCTCTGAGACTTACTTTTGTTCCCTATGTCAAATGTCATTTCATGTGTTAGAAAACATCAGGACTTCATCTTGGATAAACTGCATAAAAAAAATGCAGCTTCTCTAGCTTTCTTTTGAAGCCAATTAAAGTGTAAAGCTGGTATAATACAATGTGGTTAAATCAAGCAGTTGTGCAGATGTATCCTTGAACTGTACTCAGTCCATTTTATGCTATTATAAACTACTGAAACAGTATGTTTACTTCCTTTATAAATCAAGCAAATCTTGTTTTTATTGCAGAGAGTGGGAGGTGAGGTAATAATGGAGTGGGAGGATAATTTAGAATAGAGGTACCTGTAACATGCAGATACAGTGCTCCAGAGTATTAGGATTTGTTATGTTCCTTTTGAAAAGTTGTTTGTAATGATAGTTAATAACATCCCTCAAGAGGAAGCAGACTGTAAGTATGCTGAAATCCAATGAAAGTTGAGATATAAAGTTCAAGATCATTTGTATCAAATGAGAATCTTAATAGGAGGGCAATCAACAATTTTGTCAGGAGCTCAGTCCGTAATCCTTCAATTTCTTGCAAGATAGCGAGTGGTCTGACCTGGCCATTTTCTAGAATGGTATATTTGGTAGTTATCAGAAACTGAAAGGGCGATAATGTAGAAAAAGAGTTGGAGAAAAGATAGTAACTCTAACTGGTAATGAGGCTATGTATTCCAGCCAGAATTTCTCTTCCAGCTGGCATATAACAGAATGAAGAAAAATGGAAAATAAAAACATTTAACCTCCACCTTATTTTTCTTCCTAGTTAGGACGTCCTATTTTGGTTTAACAGAGTTGCCATCCTTTAACCCAACTCTCTACTCAGTAAACTAGAGGCTCCACTAGTGCAAATATTTCTTCTGTTTCAGTTATTTCATCCTCAGGAAAGAAAACCACCTAAATAGAACAGATTCCTTAGCACGGACATATGCATCTGATCTGATTACACTAAATAATTACTCTTTAGAGTCATGTATTTCTGTAGAGCAGAACAAACTACTAGGTTGAGCAATTACCTCAGGAAGGAAGGAAGCTTTGAAAATTTGAAAGGACAGGTTTTGTCAAGAGAGCACAAGTGAAAATAATACAACTCTGTCCTCTGAAAAAATTTTCCTTGCAGGAAGTTTTACGTAGCAATGAGCCATGTGATGGTGTTTAGATATGGTAAATCTAGTGGTTTCTTGAAATAAAACCCTTTCCTCAGACAGGTGTGCTCATGAACATATGGCTTTGGAAATGAATGGGAAAAGGTTTATCTGTTGTATCCTACTTAGTGAAAATAATTGCAACCTTTACCCTTCCTGTGGTTCTCTGCTCTGGTAGAGCTCTCCCTCTTCACCCATGCACTTTCAGAATAGACTTTAGTGTCTGTTCTCTACCCAGAGTTGTAGAAAATAGTTTCTGTTGTGGTTATTCATTTAACAGTTGGGCAGCTTATGCCAGTTTAATTACCCCTTTTCTCCTCATCATGACTTTTTTCTTCATGACTCTTTACACTGATTATTATGTAATCAGACTAATAGAAATCTGCCTTGAAGTATGTAACTTGTTCAAAACCAGTAAGTTTCTAACAGGCCTTCCACAATTATCCTGTCTGTATGCAGATGACAAAGTAACTTTAGAACAATCTGTCCGTTATGAGTACTGTCCGAGCAGCAAAGTGTTAGATTATACCTTAATGTATACCAACAAGTTAAAACAATTTTGCCATGTTGGTCTTTGATTGGGACACCTCAGAATATGCACATTTCATATTATGTGCAAGTTTCATTTGATGTAGAGTCTCAGGAAATCCAGTGGGCTATCAGTGAAAAGACGTTGACCAAGAAATGTAACCATCTTTTGCACAATACATTGAAATCTCTTGTACATGGAAATAAGCAAGTTCAATAGAAACTTTGACCCAAATGGATCATTAGTTGCAGCCTACAGATTCTTTTTCAAATCATTAACTGCATCTCATAGTGTCTTGCAAATAAAGAAATGGAGGCTACTGCTTAATGAGTCTTTCTTTAAAAGAGATCAGACAGCCTAGCTTCTTACAATTGACCAATTTAGGAGTTAGAAAATGGTTTAATTTAATTCAACCACTAGGGCTTTGTAAATGAGTATATATGTATATGTGTGCTACATGAAATAGAAAAACTGTCAGATGTGTTATATACTTAATTTACTGTAAACTCCCAGCTGTCCTGCCTATATTTTGCTCATTAATCTGTCATGGACTTTGACACTTCAGAGACATATTTCTAAACAGCCCAAACAATTATCTTATTTTCTCTATCAAAATTTACTTGTCGTATGAATAATTCTTTCATTTTTTTTACCAACCAAGGATGAATTTCCCTGACTGGGTATTTTTTTGTAATTTTTTTTTTTTTTTTTTTGCTGCTGTGCATGCACAGCCACACAAACGGGAATACGCTGTTACTCCTACGTGTTGTCAGATCTAGGATGATATTTTATTCTGAGCTGATGATGGATTTCTGGCTTGTATCTCTTGGTCTACCTGGTTTTAATAATAAAAGATTTGTTCTATATATATAGAAATACATAGAAGCAGGTGTATTGTGTAAATCAGTGCTTGATTTTTATATAAAATTTAACATGGATAGATTTGCCTCATCAATTAAATAGACAGCATTAAGGTATTATTATGAGAATTGCTATTTTTTTCTCCCAGATAAATGCTGATACAAATTGTAATGTCATGTATTTTCCTGACTTTCTTGGGATTTTAAAAAAAGTAATACCCTTGAAAAATCTTCCACATTTCATTTTTGCCGTAATGACATTAACATATAATCAGAGAAACTGGGGGGAACATGACTTCCATTGTTACTTAGCTCACCGTATAGATCTGCACAAGAGAAAGCTACGCTTTGTTTTGGGAAGGCTATGAGGACGAGATATGTTCAGCACCATCCATGCTGTGGTACTCATGAAGGTAATGTTTATTACACTGGGATCTTTGGGTAAGGAGGAGGCAGCTGTACTGGTATATGAATCTTGTCACTGTGCTACCTCCTGCATTTGAGTAGTCAGCATGGCGTGGAGCTCTGCCCAGCCTCAGGGTGTTGTTGCTATAGCTGAAATTACTATCGAACAACAGCGTGACTGAGGTCACAAGACTCCGTGAGGCAGAGTCCTCTCCTCTTTCTGTAAATTGGGCTGTAAGTGGACAGTAAACCAGCCCTGGCAGTGACGGTGCCAGCTTCTGGTAGAAGCTTCTGAGGGCATCTGCATGGTGGCTGCTATCTGTGCAGAAGCAAAGCTACAAATAAAGTTTCTTTTGGTGTACTGTTACTTTTCTCTCCTGTTCTCAGTCAAAATGGTCTTGAAGAAGGCAAGTTCTTCCACCCTAACACAGTGTAAGAACGTCTAATGGGGGGGTCAATACAAAAGCTGTTAGGTTTATGACAGGTCTCCTGTCTCCAGGAGACGCCACTAGGAGATGCTTAGGTGGAATAAATTAGCAGAGCAAACTTACAGTGCTTTCCAGTTCTTTACCCTCCTTTCTTCCAGCAATTTGATAGGTGGATAGCTTCTTAGCAGTGTTGCCACAAGAAGAGAAGGAAGACAGTAGTTGAGGTTTTTATTTATCATTTAATTAATATTTAATTTCCTCAAATATTACCCTGATGCTTGAGTCATCACTTCTTTGGGGCAGAATTTTTCATACTTTAATCTCATTTTGTAGTCATAGTTTGATTAATATATTAATAACAATAAAGGTGAGAATAAGAAACTTTAAATGCCTATGTTCCATTAGTTAATTTTCCTATTGAATTGTTAGATATTTTTCTCCCCTAGGTTTTTTTAGAACTGCTTTTTTAAATTTGAATAAGATATTATTACTCATTGTTTGGTTGTGTAATTTTAACTCATATTTATTTGATGTCTTTTGTAAATTATCCATTTGCACATACCATTATAAAACATGTGATTTAAAATTATAGAGAATTATTGAACAATGACTGTTAGAGTGGAAGCTTTGCATTTCATCATTATTTTATATTTAGGCTTGAATTAATTGTAATAGAAACCTAAAAATATTTTGACGATTGATTGGTTTTTTTCTCTATTGGCTGATTAAAATGTTTTGCTTTGAATGGCATTTATCCCACTGGAGCCTCAGTTGACTTGTTGCCACTCTTCCTTTTGAATTTGATGATTGTTGGGGTTTAGGGTCAGGGCAGCCCCAGAACCTAACAGACACTCTCTGTTAACCCCACTCCCTCCCCAAAGGGGAAGAGAAAAGGAATAAGAAAGAAAGACTTATCAATTAGAAAAGGAAACTAAAACAGCTTTAATGAAAATGGAAAATAATAATAAGAAGAATAAAATGGAATATATATAAATATATACCCAGTATCAAACGCAACCACCCCTGATGGCAAGTACGTCACCATCACCACTGATGTTGTGAAGCAGGCACCGGGAAAGTCCCAGACAGGGCCCAGCAGCAGACGGGAACTGAGTTCAGGAGGTGAATTCTGGTACTGGATTCAGGAACGCTCCGATCAGGATCGAAGGCAGAACGAACAGAGTCCTCTTTGGATTCCAGCCATTGAAGGAACGAGGAAGAATTCGAGCAAGGACCCAGAGCAAGAACTCCCGAGCCGAGAGCAACCCACGCAAGGGCCCCCAGCAGCCGAATACGGCATCTATGGGATGGGATACCCCCTTGGGCAGTTTAAGGGCACCCATCTGTCTGCTCCTCCCTGCAGGTGCAGCTTTTACTTTCTGCACCCCTCGACGTGGTACACAGGATCTAGCAGTGGCCTTGGTCTGCACACCAGTCCCTGGTGGTAACTCTAGACATCGGGCTTTATCACTGCTAGAAGCAGCATTGCCTGCAAAAACATGCTTCTAATTTCAGAAAGTGCAGGTAGTTAAAGGAACTGAGCTGAAAAGTAAAAATCACTGAACACAATTGTTCTGTTCTAACTCAAACCAGGACAATGATATTGCTCAATTACAGAACATTTTGTAGCCCTGTTTGAATCCAGGCTTTTTAACCTGTTTCAACTCTTAAAGAAGTATTGTGGACTTGAGGTCCACAGACTTTGTGAACACAGGGTTTGTCTGAAAGTAAAGAGGTATTTCTATTTTTTGTTGGATGCTAGAGCTTTGTATATATTTTATTACAAAGTACAGATTCTTACACTTTGCATTTTCTCCGCTCTGAAAATTGTCTGAAGCCAAGCAGTTAATTTTTATTGATTTTTCTATATCTTTTAAAACATCAGGTGACCCTCAGACTTTTGCGTTAATGGTTTTTTTGAATTTTTTTTTTCTCTTAGAAAGTGCTTTAGCCTGTACAAGATGCAGTAATTTTATGGAAAGTGCAATGTGTGAAGGAAGAGTTTACAAAGAAAGGGGAGCAGAAATATTTGATACTTTGGGGGTTAAAATTGTATCAGTGTCATTTTAAAGGATCAGTGAACTTTAAAGAAATGTGTGCAGGCTCTTCCAAAGCATTATAATGTAGCTTGAAAATTATCTGTAGAATGTCTTTGTACTATAAAGTTAAAAGGAGTAATTGAAGCTTGCAGAAAGGAATTAGGAAAACACTGTAACTCTAGGTGCTGTTGATGTCTGTGTGTATGGGATAATTTTTAATGATCCATAGCTTGCAAACAGTTGAAAAATTTTCTTTTTTACTTCACTGAAAAGAACAGCTTGCAGCAATGGATATGTTTTATAGTTGTATCAAGGGCACAGTTACTAAGGGAGGATGGGAAGCCTAATAGTTTTACGTCTAGCAAAGCTGGCTTCTGGGGGATTTTGTTAAAGGAATTCTATTTTTTTTAACAGCTGAACCAAAACCAAAATCTCTCAGGAAACAGACCCAACTTACTGCTAACCACATTTCTGCAAAACTTCAGAAACTTCTTTGAGAAATCAGTGTAGCTTAAGTTTCTATGTGGTGTTATTTGAGAGTATGAAGTACAATTCCCTTTGTTCTAAATGCAATGTGAATTATCTCTCTATTCTTTCTTTTCATTTATGGGTGCAGTTCTCTTTTTAGCTGGTAATAGTTATGACTTATGCATTAACCTGAATGGTTCCATGTTCAGTCCTCAGTCTTTAACAGGTTTGTAAACAGATGTCACAACACAAGGAAAGATGTGTCAGGAGTGTGGAGCACTTGTCTTGTGGAAACCCAAGACTTCTTTTTCCTTGTCTTATATAGACAATATATTTCTGTAATATCCTAACGTATTTTAAAATACAGGAAATTGTGTGGAATATACCAAACCGTAATGCAGAATGTGGTGGACCATTATTCTTTTTTTTTTTCCAAGATTTTTTTTCAGTGATATAGATTACTGTGTCAGGATATAGAAATACCATTAGGTTAGGAATAGGATTTTTATCTTAAAAGCAAAATGACACCCTCCTTCACCCCCACTCAAACAAATACTCCACTCCAAAACAGGACAGAAACCCCCGACTAAAATCTAAAACATTTTTAAAAATGCTTATTTCAATATTGTATCTGGATTATTTGTATAGGTGAAAAACAGTATGTGTTGTGCAGCATTCAGTAGTCATGTATACTCAAGAGAATTTCTTTTTTTTTTTTTTTTTTACTGGAAAATATAAATATGACAAGTTACTGGATAGACACAGAGTAACAAGGCAACCGACATGGTGTTTATAGTAGAATCAAAAGACATTTTCTATAAAATGTGAAAGTTAGTTTTAGTTAAACTGTCTTTTTAATTATTGAAAGATCATTTTAGTTACTGAAAAGATTGAAATTCTCTAAATGAGTGATTTCATAGTTCTGTCATACACATGGTACCTTTTGCCTCACCTAGGAAGCCCACGAGTATTTAAAAACTCATTGAAACTCAATGCCACTCCTCTCTCTAGTAGGGAAGAACTCAGGGAGTAATTGCATCTCCTATTTCTTGGAAGCTTGGGAGTCATAACTAACCATTCAGCTGTCCATTTTTATGTGTTATGCTATAAGCATGGCTAAGCTTTCATGTTAACATTTTATAGAGATCGTTTTTTTTCTCTTTTCAGGGTTTGCTGGATTGTTTTCAATCTATTAGCCAGCCGAAGAATCTTAAAATGTCTGTTCTATTTGTTCAGCTACAGACTACATTCATGTTGACAGGGTCTATACTCCTTTCCAGATAGTCCCTGGTTTAGCCATCCTCAAGGAACGTGCAACTCCACTGCTTAATCCACTATCAAAAAAGCGTGGCCACTCATATATTTTAATGTTTGTCTGGTTTTTTGACAAGAGGAGAAGCTCATTATTATTAGCATAAGCAGCTGTACCAAACTGATGCAATTGGTGTTAAATATTGTGCAAAAAGAAAGTGCTTCTTAAATAGTAGGATCCATTAGTGTCTATTGTAAAGGGTTGGTGTATTCCCCTGGGCAATGCTGTATCATCTGGAAATTATTGAAATGGAGTGGTTTATGATCACAGTGAAGCCTCAAGAAGTTGCAGGGACTTTGAAATTATGATAGCTTGCTAGATAAAATACTTCACTGAATCTGAACCAAAGTAATGTTATCAGATTTTTGAGGGAGATAAATTAATTTGAGTATATATGCTGAATATACATGCTGTACATATATACCTTCTGCTTTGTATTCCTACTGCAATGCATATCTAAAAGACAGAGGCACTGTGAAAGGAGGTGTGGATAAGGCCTGTGGAATTCCTATGCTTAGCCTGATTAACACATCTTTTTCATTTTTTACAGGAGAAAAATAGTATGGCTGGGTTTTGCATCCTCAAATTCCCATCCTGACATCCTCTTCTGTGACATACGCATAAATATTTTGCTTTGGCTTTTTACACTTTCTTACTCTGTATGTTAGATAAAAGTTTGCATTCAGTCCTTATAAAGTTTTAAAATTTGAAATGCTGAATACCTTTTGAGCATTTCTTTCAAATACTGTCTCATGAAAAAAAGCTGATAAATCCACTTCTGTTGATAATTCAGTTTTGCATTTAGATGGAACAACTTGCATTGTAGCAAGCAGATTAGATACACTTCAGTTTAGATTCTGGATTTAGCTTGTTTCATTAGGGACAGGGATAGACTTGTCGAAAAAAAGGCTTCAACTGCTGGGGTAGAGCATCCATCTGTCTTTCTGTGACAAAGACCACAACCTTCATATGCCAATTTATCTTGCAGTTGATGGCTTTCTCTTTCAGAGCTTTGGTATAGGTGAAGCAATTGGTAGGGTTCTGGTGGTTTTACTGTTCCTCACAGTTATCTTGTGCAACAGCACAGACTGTATAAAGGCAGTATGGAAGACAGTACTGCAGAAAGAGACCTGGGCGTTGTGTTGGACAAGCTTGAACATGTCAGCAGTGCATGTTTATCATGAATGCCAGCCACATGTTAGGTTATAACAGAAGAATGTAGACAGCAGGATGAGGGTTGTTTGGTTTTTTTTCATCTTCTGTTACCATTTATTAGTCTGCTGCTGAAACATCATGTCTAACTTTGGGCTCCCAGCACAAGAAAGATGTAGTCCATAGAGAGTCCAGTGTGGTATCACCAAGATGAGTGCTACAGAAATAATACATGAGGAGGGACTAAAGTGTTTGGATTTGTTCAGACTGCAGAACAGAAGGTTCATGGGTGACATTAGTGCTATCTTGAGATATCTAATGTGAGGTTATAGAGATCTCTCTTAGGATTATGCAGTTGAAGAGCAAGAGGCAACACGTACAAGTTGCAAGAGAAATCTGATTAGGAACTAGAAGGAAATAATTTTTCAAATATGATAACAATAAAGCACTAGAAAAAGTGCCCAGTGAGAGCATATCCCATCAATGGGAATGCTGAAAGCTTAACTGGATATTGCTCATCCCTAACCAACACGATCTAACTTTGAAGTTAGATTCAGCAGCAAGTTTGACGGAGGGCTTGGGGCCAAATGACTTCTGGAGGCTACCTTCCAGCCTAATTTATTCAGCGATTCTATCAATCACTTAGGCCATCAAAACCAGGGATGGTTCTTATGAAATTACCCAGCAAACATTTCCCTATTCCAGACAGTGTGTCACAAATCCAGAATACATCTCAAGCTCTTTACTGTCAGTGGCTTTTGTGCTGTCAGTAGATGGGTTGCATGTTATCACTACAGTAAATAACAAGCAAAACATTTTCTGTCATGATTCAATGTTTTTTCTCCATTGTTAAATGTATAGAATTTTCACATTTAATATTCATCATAGGTAGGTAGATTTGTAAATTTAATAATTTCTAGAAAAGTAAAGCTATGGATTGTTGTATGGTAAGTGCTTTTCAATTTGTGGTGGCATAGGACTGAATTCAGCTTCTTTCTCACTATGGGAAGCCCTTCTTTTTGCTCATCAAGTATAGCTTATGCTCATGCTTTTGATGTTTCTTTATGTGTCTTCTTTCAAAATACAACAAGAGAAGGATATATGGATACACACAGAAAACATGATTGTTTGATAGTCTCTTTTAACTTAGTTCAGACTTTCCCTTTCTTGGTAGGGACACTACTTTATCCTGCTTCTCTGGACTGGGTCTGTCACATGTGCTTTCAGATCAATTGCAGATGGGAATAAAGAATCAATTGCTGTCATAATTTATACAGGAATAAATGTTAATCAATTCTTTTAGTATCCCAATGCTAATCAGAGAGACAAGCCCTCACTATAATCCAACATATCAAAGTAGGTTTGAACTTTCTAGGCTAAATCAATTTAGAATGACTTTTTAAAAGTAAATAAGCTTCTTGAAGTGGTATTTCTCCTTCCTCCATTCCTGTCCTTTCAGGAGGGGAAAAAACCCATTTCCAGCTGTTTTGATTAATTTTCCTTGCTCTCATGCGCTTTTTTTTTTTTTTTTCTGGGAAAGCTGACAGCCATTGACTCAGCGTGTCTGTGGGTTGATACAAAATTTGCAGAATTAGTTTAATGAAGGGAAGCAACCTGTGCTTATTGGAAAAGACCTAAAGTGTGCCCTCAGTAATGCAGAAAAATGCACACTGTACTCTTCACAGTTTTTGGAGAAAGTAAGAGTCTGAAATGTGGCATCAAACATTTGCTGTCTTTATGCACATCCCCACTTTTCTTTTTATGCCTTATCCATGCCTCTTCATAAAATCCCCAGGAATTTGAAATATTTACTATCAAGTGAGAAATTTGTTATTGAAGAACTTGAAGTCTACATTCTGCAGGCATTTTCAGTAGTACTTGACCAGTGGGCTCACAAGTCTTTATCTCTGCTGCCTCAACCTCAACGACAGCACAAATACCGGGCAGGGGTATTGAGGCAGCTGAAGGCAACATGTGGACAGATGGACGGAGCTCTGTTAGTGAGACTGGTGAGGCTGTGCTTTCTGTAACAGAAAGATTAACAGTTTCTGGAGTCTCAAATTGCCTGTAAAAGTGGGAATGTGCCTGGGAAAGAGGTGTGGGGAACATTTGCTTTTCTAACTTTACCAGAGACAGAGGATGTGGCTGAGCTGTCAATTGACTTTTAACAGCTGAAAATGCCTACCTTATCAAGCTGTTACGATATTGACAGCTGCTTTTGTTTGCCTGTGCTGTTAGCCCTTCAGTGCTGGGCTTCTCCTCCTAATTTCTCACCATCTAATTTGTAATCTCTGCATTGCCCACTCCCTGCCCTACATCCCTCTCCTGATCGTCTCCACCATGGTGCCTGTGACATGGGCACATCAAGCTGGGAGACAAAGTGTGACTTGGAGAGCTGTTGGTTAGACAAGGTTTTTCTGAGTTCTGGCTTTAATTTGCACACCTCTTTCTTTCAGTTGTTCCTTTTTGCCACAGAAAAAGGCTGCACGGACTTAAAACAAGCTCCTTGTTTCTGTTTTATGTCTGCCCAAGAGAAGCGTGTCTCCGGCTGCTGAGTGCTTTCCTAATGCCGGTGGTGAATCAGAAGTAGCACATCAAAGAGTTCTAGGGGAGGCTGTTCCCCACACCTGCTACACAGGGCTCATTACCAACCATAGCATATTTTCTGGGTGCATACATTACCATCAGCCAGACTCTCAAAGAACCAAGTGAGGCTCCTGCGGGACGTCTGGTCCCAAACAAGTGGTTGCCCAGGAGGTATTTGGGTAATTCTGAGAACTGTTGAGGAGCCACATGGAGAGCGAGAGAAACCCGCAGGAGGTGCATCGCTGTGCTGTCTCCTGCTGCCTCTGAAGGCTGAGAGTTGGTGGACCAGTAGGTTTGGCAGGGAGAGCAGAACAGGAGGATCTTCCTATCCCCAAGCATGCGGTTTGAGAGAGATATAAATAATTCCATTACATGTTACCTCCTTTTTTATCTATAACGTAGTTAGCGTGAATGTGAAATAACAAACCAAAACAAATGCATTAAAATGGAGGTGCTAAAGCCAGTACTTACTGTGGACTTAAAAGAAAGGCGTGTGAAGTTTCTGTGGAATCTTCTAAAGTGATTGTATTGCAAATATGGAACAAAATCAAGCAATGTAGTTTAAAAAACCTGCATCATAAGCTAAAATACTTAAATGTGTTCATAGTCAGATGTAACTGGAAATTCTCTTTATTCTGTGAACATAAAGCCTTTGTTTCAGTACACTGCCATCTGTCTTTAACATACTTGTCTGCTTCAGTTTCAGTTAAAATTTTCAGGGAGCAGCAAAGGGCTGGCTGGTCCCTAAGCGATGGGGAGTCCCAAGAAGTCTGCTCCCAGAGCTGGGTGCTGTTGACAGGCTCCATTGACCGGTCCTGGCCAGGGGAGTGAAGACTCAAGCCCAGGGTCCATCTAGGAGGTTAGGCCTGAGACAGGGCTGGAAACTGGCACGACTGTGATGTTGTTGGAGTAGAGGCTGAAATGGAGCCCTTGGCCATGGTTAGGATGGGAGGAGGCTGCCCAGAGACCGTAAGAACTACTATTGGTAATCAACAGGGTCCTGGCAAAAATCAGCAACAATGCTTAGTGCTGATGTTTTCTGAAGTTTACCATAGTCATTGTTTTAGACAGTCAGCTTATACTGGTATTATTAAGGAAATTTAGACGGGCATGTTGATTCCACCTTTCCCATTTGACCACTATTCACAGCGTTTTCCTCTGCAGAAGTTCATCAGCCCCTGGTCTCAATAGGCCTTTAAAAAAAAAAACCAAAAAATTATTTTGCTTGCTTACTGTTTCCATATTTTCTCCCAAACATTTGTCACGTTAATTTTCCCCCTCCCAGAACTCTGATTAGTTACATGAACAGAAGTGACTTTGGTATTAAAGATGCCATTATATACTACACTGAGTCCATTAATAAATTAATAATACTGTGTCTTGTTTGTTTATAAATGAGGCTCACCAAGGGCTGTTTCAAATGAAAAATACTGCTGATTGCTTGTAATTTAATCTAGTGAGTTTTTATGCATGTAAGGCAAAGTCAATTAGCCCTAACTGAGAGATTTCTAACTTCCAACTAGATTTCAAGTTTAATGCAAATAATTGTGTTAAATATAGCAATCTGGAAAAAATGTAAAAAAAAAATAAAAAAAATATTAACAGAGTTCTTTAGTTTTAAGAGCCATTTTTTAGTAGTTATTTCTATTTTGAAATGTGTCTGTCTTTATGCCTTCTTCTGTGTTTCAAGAGAATATTTTATTTTTTGTATATATTTCTAATTTGAAATTTATTTGGATTTTATTGACCTCTCCTAGCACCAAAATCTGGAATTCTCCTGTAATACAAGATAAAATGTCGATAGGCAGCACAATTTATCAACAAAAGCCTGTAAACTGCAAAGTTGTGCAAGCCTTTATTTTCTTCTTTCTTTGTCAGCTTTTTGCATTGTTGATTGATTTGCTGTATTGCTGCTGTCAGTAGTTTACCAATAGTCTGGTAGAATCTCATGACTGGCATTTTGCCTTTTTAAAAACCATCTCATTGCTACAGTGAAGAATTTGAACCTCTAAATCAGCCATCATAGCTGTTAGCCTCCTTTTATTATTATTAATGTGCTCTTGGGAAAGGAATATTGAACAATAATTAGGAGCAAGTAAAGTACTGGAATAAGCTTTAAAAGGTCAGTCTCTAGGCAAGAGGCCTTTCATATGTTATCTTTATTTTTATATTCTAATCATTATTAATAGAGTAACATGCATTAATTTGTATTTCAAATAGAGTTTGAGATGCTGCTATAGGTCACACTCTTTAAACCATCAGTAATTATTTACAAAACACACCTCAGCAGCATGGTTGATATTGTTTAGTTCTTAACCACTTTATTTTAATGTTTCTACATGCTTTTTGTTAAAAAGTGTAAAAGATATGAATATTTTTTCACGTAACTATAGAAAAAATGTGATACTTGTATTCTTTAAATTCTGGTTTAAAAATGTAGATTAAATGCAATTTTATTTTATGCCTAAGGAAATTTACCTAAAGAAGTGATGACAGAATTTGAGGGAAACTTTGGAAGAATTGATCCTTCATAGCAAGCAACTTCAGTATGTACAGGAAATACTTCAGGAGGAAAACCCATTGAAGTATTGCATGATACAATGTTATATCAAATGTTTTCACGGTATTTTTTAATCTTGTCAGATATATGTATTGTTATGATCAAGGACCAGGAAAGCTGACACAAACCTGTAGGAATATGAAATAATCATGTAAGATTTCTCTCTTTATAGTCTCGAGTAATAATAAGTAATGAACTAGATTGCTGTTTTTATCTAATGAGCATATTTTAACATGTTATTCTACTGGCAACTTGTAAGCTAGAGGATCAGAAAATATAAGATACTTTCAAATTTTTTACCACTGAGTCTTAAAGGTAGATTTTCCTTCTAGCAGCTATCTGCTTATGCATGTCTTATGCATACCTGAGGTGCTCATACTAGTATATTTGTAAGATACTTCAGAAGCTGCACATTCCTCATGCACTGATTTCTGTGTATATGTGAAATTGTGAAGTATAGAAGATATATTTGATTTAGCCTTTTAAAGCCTAATTATTCCATAAAGAAATTTGTAATTAAGTGGATTTTATAAAATTGTGGAAGGAGAAAAGTTTCCAGACAGGAAACTTTGTAGGCTAAGAAGGCAGCAGTGAGAAGTCATTCATCAACTGAGTGTTTCTTGTCAAAAAATTCTTAGTATTTTGTCAGTGTTTAAAAGACCAGCCCAGAGAATATATTTAACAATGTGCAGTAGAAGGCAAAGAAAAGTTATTTTGGTTTAAAAAGAAATACTTTAAACCCAAAAAGTATGAATTATAAATTTAGATTCCTTTCCTTTCTGTCCCTCTAAGTTGCATGCATATATTTACATTTTCCAGGTGACAGCTGGTAGCACTTCTTGTTAGAAAATGGCAGCAAATGTTGTTTATTAGCACTTCTTAGGATTGAATAAATGCTTTCTACTAGAATTGGAAATCATCACACAGTTACTAAGATGGAGATGAAGCCAGTACTCTTCATTAACCATTTAGCAGTAAATGTAAATGTAAGCATATGAAGTATTATTTAGAGGTAGTAGTATGTGTTCTGCATCTAATTTATGAATCATAGGTAGATGCTAATGAGATTTCAGGAGGGAAATTAATTTTTATTAAACTCTTTGTACTCTTTAGTATTATATTGCCAAAAAGCCAGAGAAGTTTTATCTACAGAAACTTTTAATTCAGCAGTTTTTCTTTTCCAGCATCTAGCAGCATCACCTTGGGAAATATGAGATGACTGTGTAAATTGAAACAGTGTCTACAGGAGACAGTTTTTCTTTGGGAGCCTAATAGAGGAAGGTGTGGAGAAAAAAAATATATCTTGAATAGGTAACATTTTGAGAGGTCACTTTATAGTGATCTTAATTTCTCTTTCTCCAGAGAGTAGCTTGTAGTAAAAATATTTCTTCCAGAACAGCCTATTTCTCTTGGCTACATTGCTCTTTTTCCTTTTCTTTTTTTTTTTTTTTTGTTTGTTTTTGTTTTTGTTTTTGTTTTCTTCCTCATGGGTGAGAGGGAGAGAAGAACCTGTGGTGGAGAGAATTAACAGCAGTACATATTTTCAGAAGCTAGAATTCACAGATCAATCTGGCACAGATGGCAGATAAAAGTAGCCCCATTTTCACGACTGTAGAGTATGTATGTCCAGTAGTAACATATGTGCATTCCACACCTACGTTATACGATAGATGTACGTGGAACAGTTTGTTTGCTACTTATTCAGCCTTAATATTCAAGCCAGATGCTAACTGATTTCTAGTTCAATACCACTATCTGGAACAGACCCTCACCTCTCTGTGGAATAAACCCTCTAAACTTTTCTTTAATGAATATGAAGTACTACAGGACCGTGTCCATATAACTAACAAAAGAAAATACTTAGGATTAGTTTAGAACAAAACTTTCACCGATCTGTAGGGATTTCTTAATCTCCTGCCTGCGTTTTGTGTTTAAGGATAATACTTCTGTATATTTGAAGCTTCGTTTTATGCAGCAATGCTTTGTACTGCTGTAATAACTTTCTGAGGCAGGTGTTGTTGCAGAACCTCTTCAGTCACATTTTCTGTTTTAATACAGTTACTGGCCATAATTATTTTGAAAGCTAAAGACCATGTTTAGCCTTCACCAATGTCAGTGGGATCAGGTCTAAATTGAGTGAATTTCCTATAATGTATTTTACATGGAATATGTAAGATTACCTATCATTTAAAAGTTTTCTATTGGGATGAATTTGGGAGAGGTATGTTACCTAGAGATGTTGTATGGGAATGATCCATGTCATCTCAAGTGATACGCTGGGATCTTACCTGTAGGTTAAGTACTTTTAATAGTAAATTGATGCAGCTCATAAAAAGTGCAATAGTTTGGCCTTTTAAAAATTACCTCTATTCTATCCAGAAGCTTTACAAGTCTTCAAGTCCTTTCAGCTGGGAAATGGAAGTCTTCATTTTTCAGTGATACAAAGGTACCCTTTGCAGACTCAGATCAGAAGACAGAAGAGCGTGTGACAGCTGGGGCATGTGTGTTCAGAAAAGCTGAGATTAGCAAAATGTTTTGATTGCAGCACTGTTGCACACTGCCAGTTCTAGACTATACTGGCACTGATTTGTTGGGTTTTGGGTGTTTTTCCAATTTGGATCTATGAGTGGGAAATGCAGTGATACCTGCTTAATTCCTTAAGAAGACTGAATCAGTAGCTCTGAGTAGCACATACAATATTGCATTAGATGCTCTGTGAGTAAAAAAAACCACAAAAAACCATACCAAATCCCTAATCAAACAAAAATCCCACAAAGGCCCACCCAAAACCAAAACCCAACCAAATCCTTTTGGCTCCCAAGTCGCCATCTACACAATCCTGTTTCCTCTCTGGCGGTGGTGTTTGCTGTTTCTTTTTCTTACAAGGCTGTCTGCAGGTGGCAAGAGAGATATTGCATGCCTGGCAGCAGTTTCCATTTCCAGATTTCCTTAGTTCTGGCATAAGCTCAGATGGTATTCAGGCTGTGAAGGGGGTTTTAACTGTCTGCTAGTGATGATGTTTGTTCATTTTTTAATGGTTTGATTTTTGACAGATAGCCAGTAAGGTGGGCCAAGCATGAGAACCTAAAGTCTTGTGAGAGTCGTCTTCCTTTGTCATCTAAGGCAGGTTGTAGTTAGCTTGTGGGTGAGACTACGTGAGGTACTGCTGTGCTGTTTTGCCCAATTCAGTCTTTTTTGAATTGAGTTAGAGGGAGGGTCCCCTTCTTTCCCCTTTGAGAAAAAAAAATTGTTTATTTAATAAAAAAAAGATATTGAATGTATTGCATATGCATTACATGTGCCTCCTGCATACTAAGCATACAATAATTTAGGTTTTCAAAATTGTTTGAATTACAAAGATATCTTTCAAGTTTGAAGGTATTTAAATATCTTTTTTAAATGCTTCCCTCTTCTGTATCTTGACATCCTAATTTGTCCTGCATTCCTCATCATGCCTTCCTACTTCCTTTGCCAGAAAACGATTTTACAGTGCACTTAGTCAAATGTCAGGAGGTGATGCACCACTGAAGATGTGTGATGGAGATGTTTTATTATTGGAAAATACCTGGAACAGCTGGGGGGGGGAAGAAGCAGTTTGATCTCATTCTCATTGTTTTTCTTGACTCATAGATATCTGGTTTGGAGCGCTGAGTTCTGAGAAATTCTGCCAAAACCCAGAAATGGCACATAAAGCCACAAAAATTAATGATTCCCACTTTACTGAAAAATAATTCTGATGTGAAAAGAATTTGAAAGCAGCTACTCATGGGCAGGCTGAGGGTGGCAGTGGAGTCAGCCCAGTGACCAGGAGTGAACTTGGTATGTTTTCTCAAGGAATTAAATTCATTAAGAACTGTGGAGTTTACTCTGGAAGAACTTCAGAACATATTTTCACCCTTTTTCTTTCTCTAATGAAAATAATACTTTTTTTTTTTTTTCTTGATTGTTGTTCATAGACACTAAGGATGAAAGGCTGCCTTTTGTTAAAACTGGAGATTATCCTGATGTTTTTAACTAGATTTTTTTTTCCTCTTCCTGTGCTACTTCCTATGACATTCACCTACTCGTACCCCTAGCTAAGAAATTGACATTTTATACTTTTGCTGTAATATGTTTATAGTCTTTGGACTATTTTGGACTCCTTCAGACTCCAGCTAAAACATTTATTTAAATAAAGTATTCACTATTATCTTGCATTCATTGTAGCATTACCAGATAAATCTAGCATTCTTTTGTCCTCTGCATTTAGATTTTATTATGTTCTAAGTTAGAGTTGTATTATCCTTATTATGTATTACCATATGCTGAGAACTTCTACTGTATTTTCAGATATGGTTGTTGCCATATACCTATCTCATTGCCTTAACATAAATAATAGAAATATTTAGTAGAAATATTGAGTTGTTTGCCCTCTTGATTCCTGGCTTTTTGACATTTTTATACTGGTATACCATTGAATTTTCTTCATTTTTTCCTACTGATTAAATTAATATGTCTTTGTACTGGGGCTGCTGAGGAGCAGCAAGATCTGGCTGCTCCACCAACAAAGGTGGACTGGGAACCACACGTAGTAACAAGGCAGGTGGGGAGCAGTGACCTCCCCATCAAGGAGTCAGGGTGCTGAGCAGCAAGTCAGGTTGGGAATAAGTCTAGAGACAATGATCAGGGTCAGAGACTGTCCAGTGATTGCCAGGAAGTCCACAGTGAATCGGGGCATGTCTGAAGCTGAGCCAGGCCATAGCCACAGTCCAGCTATGGTGCGGCAGAGAGGGCAGTCAGCAGTACAGCCCCAGCCAGAAAGCAGATCCTCATGGATAGGTGGGTCAGGACCTCCCTTTTTACTTTTTTCACAACGACTCTTGTCAGCAACACAGTTGGACTCAGACTCAACCATCCAAACTGGATTTAGTTAGCTTAAAGTCCACAAGGAGTGATACGATCAGGGCCTTGACAATGACACATGTATAATTCCTTCTCATGAGTGTGACTTTCTAGTTGAGTTGGTGCTTAGGCTGGAAGAGATGCTTGGAGGTCACCTGGTCCAACTCCCCCTACTCAAATAGGGCCACCTAGAGCAGGTTGCCCAGGACCATGTCCAGATGGCTTTTGAGTGTCTCCAAGGACAGAGATACAATGCAGACAAAAGCTAAAGTGGATCCTGAATCATTGGTACTCAAGAGTGAATTATTCCACTTCAAGCTACCAGACTGCTTGCAAAAGAGGTATCCATGTAGTTTTCTGTATTCAGTACAGGCCAGTAGTCCCCAGCCTCCCCTAATCACAGATAGAAATAATGAGCAAGATGTGCAGTAGACAACACTGTATTTTCTCTCTCTCTCTTGGCCTAATTAGATTTTGGTTTCCTTTCTCTCTTTAGCATTGAGGTTCCAACAGATAATATCTGACTGACTTTCACCTCCCATCCTCTGTTTGGGACCACAAATATGAGGTTTAATGTGCAATGATGAGCTATCCACAATCTTATGTATGGAATTAGTTGCTTTAAAAATATTAATAACAGGAATTAGAAGGAGAAAGTGAATGTGCATACAATTTCGGAAGGAGGTTTTTAAATATATTTAGGTTTTCTTTTTACCTTTTTACTTTTAATCAGGAAATTTGTAAGTAAACTAAAGCAAAAGTCTCTAAAAGAATTCCTAAAGAAACAAGCTAGGAAAAAAATTGCATGCTACATGCTAGAAAATCAGGCTAGTTCAGAATTTCCCATAGCAAAAATCTGTTTTCCCAAACTTTGTGGAGGAGAAACCTTGATAGTTCTGTGCTGTGAGATTGTAGAGGTGATGCAATATCGACTGGGAGTTTAGCTGCCATGGAATTTAACTGCCATTTCTCATCCTGTACTTTATTTAACATTTGTAATCCTAGGCATAACATATGTACCAGTTCTACTTAACAAATGTACTAGTTAAATTCAGGTCTTTCACGGTTGTGAAAGACCTTTTTTAATCTTTATTTTAATCTTTATCCTTTCAACAACTCAGATTTCCATAGAAATAATGATTATATCACAGAATGTTGGGGATTGGAAGGGATCTCTGGAGATCATCTAGTCCAACCTCCCTGCTAAAGCAGGATCACCTAAAGTAGATTGCACAGAAACACATCCAGGCGGGTTTTGAATATCTCCAGAGAAGGTGATGCCACAACCTCTCTGGGCAGCCTGTTCTAGTGCTTTATCGCTCTCAAAGTCACTTTTTTAAAGCTGACCTGAGGTTGATGAGAATTGGTTTTTCCTTTTGCTTTGCCAGCCGTTCATGTCCAGAGGAAGCCTGTTATACTATGCCTTTTTTTAACCTCTTCTCCTTGTTTGTTTTGTTTTTTTTTTTGTCTCCAAGACAGGTAGGGAACAGTGACAAGACAAGACACCGAAAGCCTAGAAATTGTCACTTAGCAGGAATAGGGCACCTTATACTGCTTCGCTTTTAATAGCCCCTATTTAACTCCAGTATCTGAATGAATTTGAAAGAAGACTGTGCTTTGTTAAAAACTCAAAGCCACCTGCTCCTTCCATTAATGCATGACTTGCAGTCTGAAAACCTTAAAATTGAGATTTGGCGTTGAGATTTCAAATGTTTTGGGGTTTTTGTTTTGTTTATTTGGTTTTTTTTGTTTGTTTTTTAAAAAAGAGAAACAATAAGAAAATATTTAATGATTTTTTTTCTTAAAGAAAATGCTTTGGGCAAAAGTCCAGATTAAGAAAGTAAGCCAAAAGGCTACAGTTTTCAGTTAGGAAATGTTTTGCTAGATGAAGAATTGATATCCATTTAAACAAAACCATGATTTCTTTGGAGACAACTTTGCTTTGGCAAGACGTCTTTATGTTATGACAATGAGCTTCTACAAAATGAAATGCTTCTCAGATGGCATTCTTATGACTATTTGGCAATGATTTATGAAGCTATTGTGGTGTTAGTTGTTAACCAAAAGCTGATACTTATCAAGTAGTGAAAGAAAGAATTTGCATTGGTGTTCATTAATGCTGGTATAACTTTAAAATAGAATTATGTTTGAATGGCTTTCTTCCACAGTGTTAAATGCAATCCTGATATCTTGATTGTTTGTTTGTTTAATTATATTTAGATTAAATTCAAACCAGCCAGCTGATCTTAGCAGCTGGTAAATATTTACTGCTCATTTGCCAAATTCCTTAGAGCACAAATTTTTGCTTTTTCTGTGTCCTAACACTTAATGGATAAGAACAGATTCCTCAAAAATTGTGCTGCAGGAAGTAGAGGGGTGGCAGGAAGCCAAGACATTTTAGATGCTCCTCTTGCATAAGAAAAATATATGCGGAAATTTTGGGAACATTCAAGAGCTGGACACTGCGTATGTTGAACATAAACCACATCTCCCTTACAAATGCCCCAAAATTTGAGGGAACTGGTGGCTAGTATTAGTGTTCTTAATGGAATGTATACGTGTTACAGCTCTCTTTAGCACAGCTTCCTCCAAAAGGCTCAGTATTGAAGAAGGAATGAGAGTATTGGAAGAGATGTGTAAGTTGGATTTGTGTGCTGAAACAGTAGACTTTATGCTACACTGAAAGGCATCTGACATTTGCTTTAGGAAGTGCAGAGGAAAGTACATTTACTTTTTGAATCATACATGAGCTGTTGGATATGTGGATGTACCTGTTCTAGAGAGATATGCTGGACCATTGTTAACCAGTAAAACGTATTAGCTATTCAGAAAGTCACAAGGAGTATGTTTTGGGCTGTTGTACCGCTCAACTCCAGATATGCACGTCCCATGAAGAGAAAGTATGTTTGAGAGACATGTGGCTTAGACTGAACAATTTTAGAAGAGAATATAATTGATCATTAAAGACCCTTAAACCATAAAACTCTAAGCATGTGCAGAGTGATCTATGTACATTCTTTTATTTTTCCCCACAGAATAAAGTTAATGAGTGTAATTTTAGGGATAAAAAAATATTTCTTCTGGCAGCTTTTAGTCTGCTCAGTTCCTGACCAGAAGAAATGTTTCATGAACTTGAGATCTCTAAACTTTTAAAAAATAATACCTTCAAAGCAGTTGTTATTGCTGCATCTATTTTTTTACTGTCCCTTTTATTGTTTGTTGCATTTTTTCTGTGTTTTTATTTTTGCCCCTCTCAATTGCTTTCTGAGTTGGATAACGGCTTTGGATTAGGTGATTTTCATGAAAATAAATCCACTTATTTATACTGAAGTTACCAATTATATGAAGTGAACAAACTGAAAAGTCTAGATAATGATCTGAAAAGTGTTGAGTGTTCCTTCTGTTACCTACAGTAATATTAGGTGCTGCTTTTAACACTGCTAGTTGGCAGTACAAAAAAAAATTCAGCCTCCTAAACAAAGGGATGTTAAACTTAACAGTGTTTCTTGACAGTCAGGAGTGTCTATTTAAGTGGAATAGATTATTTGGTATCTTATTAATATCAGTTGGAGTTCTGCATTTAAAGAGAAAGGTAAGCAGTTCCCAGACATTACAGTATGATGAAAAACGAACAGAGGGGACAACCAATCTCTCTTTCCTGTGGTATTTTTCTCAGTAAGGCAAGCACAGGATATTTTGAATTATTAATGAACTCTTGCATAGTAGTGACTGAGCCCAACCCTCTGTCTTGCAAACTTTTTTTGGTTTCTGTTACAACACTCATCTCATTTCATAACATGATTATTTACCTTTGCCACAGCTTGATTAATTCTGGATAAATCTAGCTATTTTCAAACTCAGAGGAATGACTGTAGGGAAATGAAGTGTTACCGCCTTGGATTAATATTTCGTAAAAAGTTGAACTGCACCGTGCCTCTGAGAACATGAAATTTCGGGTAGTGCCTCTGAAAACACTTCTATGAAGAAACTTTCACTGAAGCATTCATTCGGAGTTCAATGTTTTGGTTTTCTTCCTTTTCACTTTTACTCTTTCTTTCATAATCATATGTTAATACTGATGCTGCTCTCCTGACTGTCACTCCAGTGCCTCAAGGCATTTGGGTACGGATTGTAACACTAGTAAATTGCCACATATATGGAAATTGCCTATTTGCCACCAATACTATATCAGAGAGGCAGCAGGAGGTCCTCTCTTTCTTTCACATGTGCTCTAAAGTTAATGCTTTTATTAGCGGGGAACTGTGAAGAGGAATATTGGGTTTTATTCCCAGGCTACTTTGCTTTATTGTCAAGTTTTGCAGTGCTTTTTAGCACAGAGTCTCAACATTCAGTGATGACCAATTAATTAGACTCTGTTTAAAAACTAGTTTTAGAGTCAGGATACTGCGTTTCATGGCCTGTCTGAATTAATGTTTCTTGTGAACATAATGTTTTCATAAAAACATATTCAAAAACTCAGCAGGAAAAAAAGTGTGTTGACTTGTCTGGAAAAAAGTACCTTTTTGCTTAAGTATTAAGTTCATGTTGTGCATTGATTTTTTAAAATTTTTTTTTTTAAATGTAGTAGCTAGACCATGCCTATGAGTTTATTTTTATAACTGCATTTTATTCTTCTGTGTGTCTTTCTGAGGAAAAAGTTCTCTGAAATGATCATTTACAATGTTATACTTTTTTAAATGTCTACAACAGCCCCCTGCCCCAAACTTCCAATGGCCTAGATGAGTAATTTAAATTACCTGAAGTCTTTATGTAACTTGTGATTTTACTCCTTCAGATAAGGAGTAGTGAATCAGAGGCCAACCTAAAGCACTGAATCTACATACAAACTATGATTAAGCAGTGGTTAATGATTCATGATACAAATTATTTTCTCCTATGAAAATTGTGTGTTTACTAGATAGGAAATGTGAGATTAGGTTGTGCTAATTAATTTCCAGATAGCAGAAAGAATATGGTACTGTCCTTACTGTTGCCTTCTGATGTAGTTTCCAAGATAGAGTTTAGACTTTACGCTAGTAAAACAACTGTTGTGTACTTACTACGTACACCATTGAGAGGTTAATAACAGAATTTAGCAGTACTTAGCTAATGGAGGAAAAAGGAACTTGCACTTGTAAAATACTGTTAGGATGGCAAGTCAGGAAATCATAGGGATCAGAAGGGTGAAAGTCATGATTAGAAATGGTGGAGTGATACTTACTGAAGTTAAAAAGCATACTAAAAGAGAAATTTTCTAAAAATATAGCCTGAAAAAAAAAACCAAAACAGTGGTGTAGGATAGAAAGGAAATGACAGAAGAAAAGGTAAAAATGGAAGAGTTGGGAAAATCTCATGTTTAATCCCGGGCAAGGTGGAAACCTAGACTAATAAATTTGTTTCCTACATTTTTTAATCTTCCATATAAACACTGATGTAAATTTAAGATTAATTTGTAATCGAATAATAATTAGAGTATAATCACTTTTAAGTGTTTTGCACATGCATATGTCTTCTAAGCAGAAGTTTTCTGAGTATGTATGAGAGGGTACTTCTGGCAAATAATAATAAAGTTAACTCTATTGATAGAAATATAATAACTATTGTTAACATGGCTTCTGGAGGTCTTTGGATATTACCAGTGTAGAAATAAAATTATATGTAAAAACGCAAATTATGTTTAATATCGTGGAGGATGAGAGCACAGAGATTATGAAAATCTTAACTAATTAATTAATTAAATCTTAAAGTGTGAGATGATCTGTAGTATGAAAGAACTAACGTGCAATGAGAAATACGGTCTATAAAGAGAGAAATATCTTCTATCCTCTTGGAGTTATTGGAAGAGTAATAAACAGAGGTTTAGTGTGCATAATACCTTTCACTGACCTCCAGCACTGTGCAGAATGGCAGCTGCTGTATTATTCATACAGAAATGGCAAGAAAGAGCAATTGTGCTTGGATGTTGGAGAACATGTTTATATGTCAAGTCAGGGTCCCTCATAACGTCTGGGCAAACGCACCGTCTAATTACCAGGTTATCCAACAAACATATCAAAGCAAGTAAATACTAGATTTCCTCTGTAAGCTGGTGCTGCCAACTTTCTGTGGCTCATCTGGATGTTTGTGTCTCTTCCTTTCTGATCTACTAACGCATGTATAATGTATGAGTATTACTACTTTTTACTTTTGGCAAACAGTAGGCATTCAGATGCAGCTGATGGCTTCAGAGAGGTACAGAAGACCATTTGGCAGCCAATGTAACTGCATTCACGTAAGTGTAGTATCTTTGGGATAGCTGTAGAAAAACTACAGATCTCCTCACTTATTAGCAGTGAACAGGCTAGCCCTGGCCATGTGCTATATGTCTGTACTAACATGGGTAATGGCAAGTTTCTTGCACAGTTCCAAGAATGGGAATCTTTCTTCTGTGATGCTGTTGCTGTTTCTGAACAAGGATGTGATTCCAGCACACTTGTCACTTTCTTAAACTGGACTTGCAAGTTTTTGAAAACCAAGAGCTTGGAATCAGTAGGTGTTCTGCTTTGCTGTGTTGATATTTGTAACATCACTACTGCCAATGCCAAATAATTATACTCTGCCTGGATTAAATGCTGTAAAACATCTTTGCTGCCTTCCATCATCACCTTTGCCTCAGCTGCAATAACACAAACAGGAGACATTCATCCACCAAAGCCATGAGTCCAACAGACACAAACATAAGTAAGGAATCTATGGAGGCAAAAATGCCGACTCTAAACAGGTCTGAGCTAAAAACACCTCTGCTCAAATAGGGCAAGCAAGTTCTCTCTGAAAGCATTGTAAATCAAATCATTGGCTTGAATTAGTGAGGAGCTAATTGAGAGATTCCTAGGAATCCTAGCAACAACCCCTTTACCTTAGGTAAACATATCTGATGCAATTGCACAGATGTGGGTTGAGTGCAACTCTGCGATACATCTATTCATAGGTGAGGATACTAAGTGAGGATGCTAATTCTGGATGGTTATTCTCAGTTAAGTACATGTTCCTCTCTGGGTGTAACATCTGTGCATCATTTGCTTATCTGTAAATTAGGGATGTTAATAGGTGTTCCAAGATTTGTAGCAAGTTTTTCATGCGATCCTTTCTCCTCTGTTGCTCAGAATTGTGGCAAGAGACATGGCTTAAATTTTAGTTCTTATTCAAGATTATTATTACTATTTTTAATAGTCAGTTATTAATGTTTGAGTAAAATCTATGTACGATCCTTTGTATTTCAGCATTGCCAAACATTGATAAATCCAAGTTGTGGGGTTTTTTTAGCAAGGCTGTATTTCTGTTAATTTCCTATTTCTGTTAATACAACTACTCTGATTCTTTTATTATGATAATGAACATAATAAAATGTAAACTATCATATTGGAAATTTATATTGGAGGCACACACAAAAGTGAAATTGAGTGTAGGACTATCATATGAATGATGGCAAACAAAAGCAACCCCTTCTTTTCCACTTCTTTCCTCCTCCAAAACAAGCAATGTTAGGTTCCCAAAGTTTCTTACAACTAGAAAGTCAAACAGAAGCTCATTTTCTAACTCATCTGTATGTTATTTAGGCTACAGAAGCAAGACCTATGCTTCATTTTAATGGCAAAGCAAAACAAAACCTACCTTCAGAAATGCAAGCAAACCAACCCCTATGTTAATGAAACATTGGGGCTAAAATATTAACCTAGAAATAAATAACCCACATCCTATAGCACAGAAATTATTTTCTATCTATTTTTCAATATATTCCACTTCCATACAGAACAATGGGACCTTTAAATCTAGTAGGCCTCCTTTAAGAAAAAAAACAAAAAAAAAAAACAAAAGTAACCCAGCAAATTACTTTAGAGCTTTAATTTCTGAAAAAGTGAAAGGTTTGTTCCCACTAAATTTCTAGTTTTGCCGAACTTTTAAAGGAGATAAATGCTTTATATAGAAATGTTAAGAAATAGTTTGAATATTCTAGAAACTTGAAAATATAAAATAAAAATATAGTAGACCATGCTTTGTAGCTGAAATTTACTAAAATTTACTATGCTTTTGTAAGTTATTAAGAAGCAGCAACAGAACAGATTCATACTGAGAGGATGAATGTATTGAATTAATTTATAAATCTTAAGAGACTAGTTGATATCGTTATACAATTGGTTGCAATTTTTCATTTCCTACTGATCTTTAACAATAAAGATTTTCTTCGAACTATCCTTTATCGTTTTACAATAATACCAGAAAATTACCATTTTGCTTTTGTTTTTCCTATTTGTGTTTTCCACTCCAATTTCTTTTCACTTTTCCTATAAAAAGAAGCTAGTAAAAGAATGACCTATGGAGAAATAATTTCCACTATTAACAAGGCAAGGTGGGGGGAAGTATTCTTTCTTAGCAGTTGTAAAGTTTCAATTAGTTGATTCTCTCTTTTCTCATTGACCAGGAAGATGAAATACACTTCTCTTTTATGTTTCTGAAATGCATGTGTATTCAAACAAGGAATGGTTTTCAAAGAAGTGTGCTACTTCTGCTATAGTATTCCTTTCTATGTGTCTTTCAGTCTCGAATTTGAAAAGAAAATGTCCTTTGTCTTTAAAGTATACTAGGCTTTTGTTTTCCCATCTAGTAATGTCAGTGAATGCTGAGTCTTTTATAAAGGTTTTGTATCCAATTCTTGTGATGATAACAATTTTGTCTGTGTAGTGCATCTACTGGTTTTCACTGTGCATGGACCAGGCCAGGGCATGGGGAGCAGGCTTGGTTACAGGTTAAGGGGTGAGCTCTGGTTGACTGGAGTTTGGGTAGTGGATTCCATTTCGTTTCCCCTGAGCTCCAGGTTGGCTCATGTACTCCTTGTCAAATGGTGCACAGCACTGATGGTTTTTGTCAGCAGCTTTTATGTTCTGGAGGCGTTTCGTCTTCGTTATTGATACTTCTGAAGACAGACTTTGAGCTATTTTGGGGTAGTATTGAAATGTTTGTACTGTTCTTCAGATGTTCGTTTGCCAGAAATGCACTGTCTGTCAAAAGCCTCTCTGGGACCCTGAATTCTTTCATTTTTGATACCTGCCCAGCCTCATACAAATAGAAAACGTATGAGACTTTTGGCATTAGATGGGGTACTGTGCAAGAGAGTACAGATTTTTGATGTGCGTCCTGCTTATCACCTGAATGGATACCTGTATCCCACTGCGGTCAGCATTCATGGTATTATCCAGCTTCTCAGGGAATATTTACAGCCCAAAGCTTGCAGTGATAAAAGAAGCAAACAACGACCGCTTGTTGCAAGAGCCTGTCAAGTATACCAATCCCTCAATGACTCTGTATGTGATAATGTTACAGGAGCCTGATGAGAAACTTGCTTTCAAAGCATGGAAGAGATTTTATTGTCAGCTGCTCCTGGACGGGAGAGAAAGCAACCAATGGGAAGTCCATCTATCACTTTAAATATTACTTCATCCTCTTCCTACAGAGGCTGCAAGATTGGCTCGATTTCAAGAGTGACCTACTGGATACTAATACTAAGTCCTTGGATAAGTGTTACAAAACAGAGGTACTGATTCGGCACCTTTAAGGGTCCAGTGTTTCCCGAGTTGCCAGCTGACGAGAACTCCAGGTGAGTATTACTGACCTTGGGCTTGCTCCAGGAGATAGCAGGCAATGGTCAGCTTTGGTGCGGGAAGGCTGATAGTACTGAAAATGAAACCAGAGATGAGACGTAGACAGCCCAGTTGAACTTCATCTGTAACAAACTTGTCAGGAATACAGCTAGTGCTTAGTCCAATGACTTTCAAATTATATATAAATGAATAATATTTTAGAGTCTGCCAGAGCAGTGCATGTTGACAAAGATCTTTCAGAAAGCTACTCAACTTCTAATTGTTTTCCTATTTATGACTCTTTCATTGAGTGATCTTCAGCTGGCAATGCAGATGCTCAGGTTTTTCAAATGTGCTTTCATGATTCAGCTAAATTAATCCAATTACCTGCCACTGAGGCAGGGTGCTGGTCCTATTCCTATCCTGTTGTCTGGTCTTATATTCTAGACGAGCAGTTTTACTTGTCTGATACACCTTGCTGTTTGAGGGAGCTAGACTTGTGAGGGATGGCAGTGGTGATACTAGTTTTTTGCTTTATTATTTTCCAAACTGCTTAATTTGCCATGCCATGAATAGGAAGATGCCAGTGCTGAATGTGCAGTTAGCAATGGCAGCATGTGGCCATTAGACTAGCTTGGCTAACTGGTCAGACTGCATGCATAGGTACTTTTTTTGTCAGTGAATGGAGTTACTACGTATGTGATCAACATCACTGGCTTTTCAGAATAATAATAAAAAAAAAATCAGTAAAACGATTATTGTACAAGGCATGATCATTATCTTTCTTTTCTGGAGCAAAGCTAAGAATGATGTGAGCTTGGGAAAGTGTAAAACTAGCAATGTAGGAAGTAAGAAATGCTAGATCAGTGGGAGACAGAAGTTTTTGTCACATATTGCAGATGTTTTCTTTTTAACTTTTGTTTTCCTCTATCATTTGTTGTTGACTTGCTGGTTTTTAACAGTTTTCTTTTTCATCTCTCTAGCTTTAGCATTTTGCTATCCAAATGTTCTCTTTTGCAGATTATAATTATCAATCTGTTCCTGCACTTCCTGCCTTTCCCGTGTTTGGGAGACTAGTTGATTTTTTATGATCTATTTCTATGTTGCTTTTTCCTATGTGATCAACTTTTACTTCTCACCTGCTTACTTTCACATGCATTTAGGCACGTCTTAATCTGAATTCTAGTCTCCACCACCTGTCTTTCACAGACATAAATGTTCATCTATTTTGAAACTAATTATGAATTCTGACTTTATTCTTCTTGAATCTCTGGCTTAAGCGTACTGTTTGGTGGTTTGCGGGTTTTTTTTGTTCAGGACTACAATGTATTTCTTGACTGACAAAACACCGATTTTATGTTGGCAGTGTATTTTAACTCAAAATAACCCAAACCCCAAAAGTGCTTTATTAACATAGAACAGAAAGAAGTCTTACTTTTCCAAAGGAAAGCAAGTAAATGTGGAGGACTTCTGGTGGAAAGCATCCAGTTACTTCTTCCAGTCTACTTAAATCAGAAAGGTGGTAATCACTTGTGTTTTTCATTTGGTTGTGGATCTTGGGAAATCAGCATGTAGTACCCTAAAAGAAGCCAGGCTTCAAACAATGTATTAAGATAAATGATTTCAATTCGCTTTCAAACAAATTGGAAGTTGAGTCAGATTTTGTTGTGCACAAGTTTTATCCTCCTAATGCAACTTCAGTAAGGCAATAGGCATTTATTTGCCTCCATCTCTCAGGTGGCAGCTGCCGCACGGTAGAAATGTGTACTCGGGCATTGCTGCTGCCTGAAAAAAATACTCTCAGCCAGGGATTTAGTGGAAATCTTTCAGCTAAAGCAAGCAAAAAGATTTGTAACCCTTATTTTGGTCATTTCACCAAATAAAAGTTACAACATTTTATTTCAGCTGATAGCCATCGATAAAATCCCCATCACTGACAGCTTGCTGGATTAAATGTGAGCAATGCTGAATGACAATTAGTCATTTTCAGCTCTACCTGTGAGTAGTTTTTACCTATTTGGGGATAACAAATGAGGGCTGAGATGCTGTTTGTGAAAGTAGCCCATGGGGAAGGCAGCATTTGGGGACTTCCCTCTTCTGGAGCTGGGACTCTGACCCAGTCTGTGCCCACGGGGCATGTAGGGTGTGGGGACAATGCAAGGGCTGTGTGGCATCTCAGCACTGAATTCCTCTTAGGATCTTACAGCATGGGATTGCAAGACAACTCTATTATAGGTCTTGTAAATGACTGTGGCTGTAATTTAGTTTTCAGCTGAATGATTCTGAATTTTTGCTCAGTCCCTGAGAATGGCTTTCTAAAATTATCTCTCTTTCAGCTTGATCTACTGATTTTACTCTTAGGGTCTAGGTGGGCATTCATAGTTCTTATTGTAAACAGCAAAAACAACAAATCACGTGTGAGAACATAATTTTCAAATATTCTTTGTGCTACAGTCAGGAAGTTCAGCAATAGGCCTTAATTCCTGCCTTTTCAGTGACTGGTATTTATCTTTTCTAGTGCTGTGAAGCTTCTCTTTCTCTTGCAGAGAAATATTCATATGTATGTTGCATGCCTTTCTTTCGTAGACTAAATCTGGCTATTTGTTGTCCTGAATCTTGGACCAAAGGGATTTTCTAGATACGAGAATACAAATGAATCTATCTATGGCAGGGTCTAAGCTAGGAGAAACTTCCCTGTATAGCCTCAAAAAAACGAAATCTAAGGCAGTTATGAATAAAGCAGTTATGGATGCACCATCAGGAAAATTAATTTTAGATTTTTGTGATTTATCATTGTGTATATACATCAATGAAAAATACCGTTATACAGAATAAAACTTCAACGTGTCAGATATAACAGTTTTATAAAGCTTTTAATAGAATATTTTTCTCCTAAATTTCTCACTTGAGGAAGGTGCTTTAAAATTGATTTCCCCTTTGAATGGGGACAGACTCCTGCTAAAAAATCTGGTGAGGAGGTAGTGTTATGTGTTTTAGGAGAAGTATATTGTGTGCTGAGTAAAACAGGAATGAAGTCAGAGTAATTTGTTATTTTAGCATGATGCATTGAGGTAGGCGCAGGTTATTGCGCTGTGCTGCAACTCTGTAACATAGTGCAGGAGAAGGCTGATAATCTTTCAAAGACTTATTTTTGTTTGGTTTGGATTGCATCGTGTTCACTTCCCTTCACCATTTTATGAACACTGATCAAAATAACAATGACGTCTGTGGGATGCACGCTTCACTTATAATGTTCAAAGACACGGTGTTTTTACATGTCAGCAGTCTACTCCAGCACCCTACCTGAATGACTGAATAGCTAAGCAAAATGCAATTGCAGGAGCATTGTCACAGTGATCATGCTGTAATACTGTCAAGCTGTTGTACTCCTGTTACCTTTCAGACAGTCGTCATTACTCAGCAGGAACAAACTGTGGGGACCGTTGGAGAGTTGTGATAATCTGATCGATTGCATTTTAATGTTTGCCAGATGATTTTGTTAACTCTGACCTTCAAATCTGAGTAATAATTTTTTGAAAATAAGAAAATGATCGATATGGAGATGTTAGTGCCATCCTTACAGAGATGTTAGGAAGAAAATCAAAATTCTCTGGAGGTGGCTCTAGGCTTGGTAATATTTTTAAAGCTTAACATTTTGTCAGCTGTCAAGAACTACCTGATCGGAAAAATTGCATTTGATAAAATTTAATAGCTTGGGAGTCTCTTTAGTGGTAATTAATCCCTTCTATGCTTAAACGCTTAAGCGTTTTCCCAAACTCTATAAATCCATTTGACTGCTTTAACAACAGACGTATTATCACTTTATTGAGGAAGTTCTGTTAAGTGTCCCTGTTTTGCATGTATACTTTGAAGAACTTATCTTTAGCGACATTATTTTTAAATGGGAGAAGAAAGTAGGATTTACTCACATGAGAATAGAGCTCTTTTGTGTTGTTTCTTCTCTCTGCACCTTGCTTCCTTTTCAAATTCGTTGGAACAGTTTGAAGGGTAAATGCTAAAGGTAAGACTAGTTAACTTGCAGTTTATATAAGCAAAATCGTCCAAACTGTTTTATAAAATAAATTGTAAAGCAGTTTAATGACAGTATTTTTATAAACACAAAACATTATGTGTTCAATGAAATTCTGAAGAGCTTACTATGTAAGTCAACAGGAAAGCAATTTTCCTGCACTCAAACTAATTTGTTCATAGGGAACATACCTTCTCAATGAAGAAGCATATCCTACAATTTTGCTTTACAATAATTATATCTATTTTTTAACATAGGAGTTAGTAGGAATCCAGAGTTCTGACAAAAACGCTATGTATGTCGTCTTAAATCACAGGAGGGTCTGAGAAGCTGTGTTACCAAGTCTGGTGTCCAGAAATTGGAAATTTGGAATTGGAAATTGGAAATGATGTGGAATGCATAGAAGATTTTCAAAATGTTCAGACTAACTGCTGGCAGTCCCTTAAATTCACAGAACCTCTTGAATAAGAGGATATATTTGAATTCAATCTGATCCATTTAAGTTTTTATTTTAAATAAGGTTGGTTGTGCTTTCTTTGGTAAAATGGAAGAGCCTACTCCAGAACAAAACCTGACATATTCCTCTATTTTGCATAATATGCATCACTAGAAACATGACTCTGTCTACTGAATTCTTTGACAATTACTGGAGTTTGTGTTGACTTTCTTGAACCAGTTTTTCTTCACTTTTTGTGTGATATAAAAGACATGTTATATTATGAAAACTTGGTATGCTTGTGGATACAGAAGGGCTTATGGATACGTCTGTATCTTTTCTTAAGTTTCGCAACATGGTTACAAATACTATCCATTACCTATATGCTCTCTGCTGAATTTCTGGCCAAATTCTTCCCTGACCTCAGTTCACTTCTCTTTTCATTCTCCTTTTCTTCAGCACACTAAACTGGCTGTATTGCCTTTATGACATGATGTAGTATATTATATGATAAATGTTTTAAGGTATGCATTGATAAGTTATACGAAAAATTAACTGAAACAGGATTTACTTGAGTGAGTTAGACGCGTAGTTCTCATTCTCTGTATTAAAGTTTACCCTCAGAGAAAGGTATTAACCTTTCATAATGGAAAACTGAGCAATGGTACTCTCTTCCTATTCCCTTCTATTGCAAGGTACTGGGGAGCGCGTCCTCTGTAAAGGTCTATATGGCCTGACGACACTGGAGATATTTTCATTTTTATTCACTTGCTCATATCTTATTGCTTTTTCATTTATAACTGTCCTCAAATGTCAAGGTAATTGATGTTTGCTTTTCTTTGGACTTTTCATACTTTTTATATTTCCTTTGCTTATGTTTTACTTCTCAGAAGGAGCAGAAATGAGGACCCATAAAGAGTATGCAATGTGCTGTAGATATCATTATAACAATACAGTTTAATTCTGTATCATAGTCAAAATGAATCAGGGCACTGTTTTTATTCACTATTTTCAAACCCATTTTTCATTCATGTGTCTTTTTTCCGTTAATAGTTTTCTAGTTTATTTAAAAACTCATCAACATGCAACAAGGATTGAAATGCTTTCTGCAGCTGTTGTCAAGTCCTGTTGTCAACTACTTTTTTTTTTTTTTCTTAAATATCTCTACAGCTTTCTATTTCCTCTTTTGCTTTCACTTTCAAAATATTGAGAGATTTTGCCATGTAGTTACTACTTGCCTCTAAACTCCAGTGTATTATCTCTATCTATTTTGAAGTTTTCTATCTTACCTTTATGTGAGTAGGTGGGGGAAAATGCCAAGTTATTTTACAAAGTTAAAAATTTGTATACTGGACTCTAAATATTTATGCTCCAATAGGACAGAATGCTATATACTTTAAGTTCAGTAGAAAAATTTGTCTCTCCTTTTGAAGAGAGAGCTACTACTACTCCTCTAAGGGCAATGAGGAAAAATTACATCTGCTTGGTTTTAGAAGTGGGTTTGTTGCAGTTAAAATTGCTTTTCTTCCACTGCCATAATGTACAGTAAAAGTAGATTATCTTCTTGACCTTTATCTGTGGCTTTTGTAGAAGAAGTGAGGGTCAGTAGATTTCTTCCTGGAGGCTGTGTGCTTAGGCCTATGGGATGATTTTGTAATTGTTTTTGGTGATCAATTTTCAGATCTCAGATACATGGTACAAAGATAATTCGTGTCATTGTAGTATTTAATACATTACCTGGTATTACTCTAACGAAGGCAACATATTCTCAAATTATAAATGTTTTTCTTTTTCAAGGTGATGTTTTTACATATTGCATTGTTTTGGGATTCTTTTATTACTCTGATACTAAATATGCCAAATTTTAGACTAAGACTTCATTTGGGTAGCCTCTTACAATGTCAGAAGAAAAGAGAGACCTTTCCCTTAAAGGGTTAAAAGACAGGAGACAGTCATTTCACACAGTAGGAGAAGGTAGGGAGGCAATAAAGTGATACTGCTGAGAGTCATAGGCAGTGGTAATGAAACCATTTGTTTTAAATATGGTTTTAAAAAAAACCTTTGTAAGTTAGCTTTATGTTGTTGTCTTGTGTCAGATCAGGTTTCGTATCTCCTACTAGAGCTAATATGAAGCCAACAGAAACTTGATATTGTGTGATCTTGCCAATGTAGGAAAAATAAGATCACGTGTTGATATTTAATCTGGAACAAATTTGTATTGTTGAGTTGTTGAGGATTTGTGGTGTCGGCACATGAGTATCTTGGGTTCTTTCATTGGGTTGCAAGGCTCTACCCTGAGGGGCCAGGCACGGGACAGTTTTAAGAGAGAAGGTGAATGAGGACAGTGTCCTGGCTCTGTAGAAATTTTTTGGGAAATCCTTGCACCTGTGAGAGTGTCACAAGATACATTTTCAAGCAGATACCTTCACGCTGTAACACATGGCTTGTACAGATGGTGCCCTGAGCTGACCAGATACAGAAAACTGCCATTTGCAGACCATGGCTTTGACAGTTAGGAACACACAATTTTTGGAGGGGATGTGATATTGCTTATTTATCTTTTAATATATATGCTACTTATTAAGTCTACTTTCTGATAAACATAGCTTATTGAAGTCAGAGGGGTTTTTTTAATGACTAAAAATGCTCTGCGCAGTTTTTGATATCAAAGTGTCTTCAAGTCTTTATTTTGTGAAGCTCTTGAAGCAAAATCCTTTAAAACAGTCTTCATGTGTATGTCACTCAGTATTTTTATTTTGTAAGTTTTGTTCCGGGTGGTAGGTTTAGATGACAGTTTAAAACAAGGGGGGGAAAAAAATGAAGGAAAAAAATTAGTAGTTCATGAATTTTGATTCCTTGGCTATTTTCTGTTTTATTATGGCATGTGATTTTTATTTTTACACATAGTGGTGATTTAATTTCCTGAAGTCCTCTACAGAGAACTTTGTCAAGAGCTGTTTGGAAACTCAAATTAATATCAATCCATTCTCCTTTCTCTAGTGTGTTGGCGAACTTTTCAGGAACTGTGAAAGATAGGAGTGACATGAGTTTTCTTTAAAAAAGATATTCTACTTTGGTTCTCAGCTATATAACTTAACTTGAAGATCCCTAATACTATGTTGTTAGTTACCAGGTTTTCTATTTGTTGTTGTATGTAGCTTATTTGCTGTCCTTCCATCCTCTATAATGTATGTTTTTATCTCAAGTGCTCTTCTGTTCTTGGAGGACAACAGGGGTGAAAGAAAGAGACTCTGTTTTCTACTGTTCTACACTCCAGACAGAAAAAAACCCAAACGTGACTGGAAAGGTAAGGCACGCTTTGCCCAGGGTAGGTGATGGATTTCATTTAGGCTTTTTGGGATGGAGTAGGAGACTTGATATCTAGTACAGATCCTAAATTGGTAGCAGTTATGTTTTAAACATCTCATTTAGGATGAAAGAGACCTAATTTGGTTGCCCCTAAGATCTTGGGTAATACTCTGGAAAAAGTAGCAAAATGAGGTAAAAGTCAGTGTTCCATTGTTTATTATGCCTTGACTATTGGCACTCTTACACAATGCATGTTCTGTGAGGTGTATATTTCCCTAATAAGTAATACTGATTTTAACTGCTAAATACAGACATTACTCCCATTTCATCAAATGGCCACTATCATATGATCTACCTTGGTTTTATATTTGACCTTATGTCAAAGCATCCCATGCTATCAAAAACTAATTGTGCCTCAGTAGTTACAACCCTCTCTCTGAGGCAGAAGTTAGTTTTCCTTTTCTTCATTCTGATGTAGTAACAACAGTTATTTAGCCAAAAAAAAAATAAATTACCATATTAAAGAAAAATCAACAGTTTCAAAATATGAGCAAATAATATAGTTTGAGTAGGATATAAGATATTTGGTGTGCCTTTTTCATATGAGAATATGGCTTACAATCTAGTTGAACTAAAGGTATAGTTTTAAACTGTTTTTCCAGTTGCTGGCTTATGAAGGAGTACTGAATTTTGTTTTGGGGTATTTCTTAAGCTTTTGAAAGTACAGAAAGAAAGAAAACAAAACATGAGCTATGAAATGGTGTTCCTTAGGCCTCTGAAAACCTGGGGAAGTTAAAGTTCTTCCTAAAAGGTTACAATCCAATGCTATTACAATATAGTGCAAGTGTAATTTCAAAAATACCAGGATCATCCTGGTTCATGATTTACCACATTTGGGCCTGTGCCTTTGCTGCCAAGGTTAAGAAACACCAAATTCCCAAAGCTTTTCTTAGTAGGAGTTGAAGAGGAGGGAACTTGGAAGTCCCGAGTCTCTCCAAACCCCGAGCTCAAGTGCTCCTTTAGCTTTGCAAGCTGTGCATGATTGTCCATGGTTAGGAAGTGTGGTAACCAATGACTGATGATTTGAGCAGTGTGGGGCTCTGGACACAGAGCATGTTCTGTAAACACACCTAAGGATAGAAAACTTCTGAATCTTTTTGTCTTTCTCTTGTATTTTGGCCTCTGTCATACTAAAATCTAAGGTGTCTTGAGCTGATTTAAGTTGAAATATGGAATGTTGTATTTCCAGGGACATAGCTTTAGCCAGTGAGTTAATTCTGTGAATACACAAAAATATTCAGTGATGGAAATTTTGCTAATTGCAAGTATTAATTACTTTTCTAGAAGCTGTAACTCATTTCATAAGGAGTTTTTCTGTAGATGATGCAGACGCCTCTACTTGATTTCAGAGACAGCAAAATTAAGTATAATATATGCACCATGTGTTGGTTTATGGCCTTGGTCTGTAAGTGCTGTCATGCTACTTATGTGAAAATAATGTCTTACATCCAATTTTAAAGATACTGTTACAGAGTATTTGCTTTGTAGTTATGCAAGAGCAACTCTGATCTGTTTCGGTGCTTGTAGCAAGCTTAAGCTGCTGTAAAATGTTTCGATGTTTATAGTTTCCTTAAGACACCAAAGGTATTCCAAGAGTGGTCTCTGACGTTTTTACATGTTTAAGATCTGATGTGTGTGAAGGTTTTAATAATAAATGAATTAATCTACTAAGGTTGACAGAGGAGGGGAGAAAGGCAATAATTAGTTACTGGGATAAGACGTTTGATGTAACACTGTAATAAGTAACCTGTGTCTGACAGATGTGATGCTTTAGGAGAGTGTGCCAGGTGCAAAGTCTGTCTTTCATCAAAATTTTACTTTTTCTGATTTCCAATAAACACACTCATCAGAGGAAACAGAAATTCGGGGTTAATGTGAGGAGAAATGAAGAGTAATGAGACTTTAACAGAAATTTTCCACTTGCAATATTCCGTTTAGAAATGGCCTTCAACAATTAGCTTTGAAGCAGGTGTTCTGGGAGATTTTTCTATTCTTTTTCTCCAGTGTAAAATATATATAACAATTTCTTTTTTTTTTTTTTTTAAGACAATAGAAAAAGAGGATCGTACCTAAGTTACAGCCCACTGGCATAAAAAGCCCAGCAACCAAATCCCTCAAAATCATCACCTTTCCATGTCCTTTATGCTGGTTAGATTGAGCAATCAGATGTCAAAGTTTGATTTCAGGATAACTGAAACTATGTTAAAGCATATTATTTATTTATTTATTACTTAATGTTGGTTAACTGACATCCCCATCACTCAGTCTGATCTATGCAAGCACATCCCTGCATGAACACAAGACTTTGCAAGTCCAAAATGGTGGAAATTTCTTCAACAAAGAATAAATTAAAGAATGAAGAGGCATCTTAATAACATTAAATCACTTGCAATAGATCTTGTAGTTAACAGTGTAAGTCTATGTGAAATGTCTTGTAAATCTAGTAGTTGATTTAAACATCATATCTTGAACTATTTTATTTTCCTCATAAGTTTAAAGAAGCTTGTTTTTTCTGATTATAAAATATGCATATGGATTTTTTTTTTTAGAGAATATTTGATGCCGTACCATCATTCATAGTAATACAATGATTCCTTTCTATAGGATTCTAAGAGCAGGAAAATAATGATTAGAGCCTAAATCTTTTTTAAGGTGATTCCAATGGAGTTTCGGTGTGAATGGTAAATAGGGAAAAAGCAAATTTCAGCATTCAAAATGTAGGAAAATTTTCTTTGCCTTGCAGTGGAGTTTGGTGTATTTGATAAGCCATGACCCTTAATTTGAACATCTGTTCCCTCCCTGAAACTGCCTTTACAGACTGTCACTTCAGCAATCTCCTGGTTGCCTTGGAGGTTCGGAAGCTTGTCCATGCAATTAACTATATTAGGGGCTACAAGCACATGACTTTAAGGATCTACTTGCTCTGACAGTTTAGAACAGAATTACCCCTTTGTACACCCTCGTTTAATCTTTTTTTCTGATAGCAAAAGCGGTTAATTGAAACTTCTCTCTTGACATTTTTCCATATTTAAAATTACTCTTACATGACTTAGCTGTAACTGATACTTTGAACCCATGCTTACAGACATGTAGAAATATTACTTGATGATGTCAAGTATGCAGTCAAGTTATAGTTGCTTAAAGTCACCACAGTGAACAGTCTGCATGCACTGTTAGCATGCAGCAGGTCTGAAATAGTTTGTCAGAGCACGTTGCCTTTACACTAGAAACAAGCTAAGTGTATGGAGAAGCTTATACTGTCTCAGCCAGCAGGTGAAAACCTATTTGGGTGTTTTCTTGGCAGTGTTTCTTAACTCTAAGTCTTATCAGATTTTAATTGGAGTTGAGATCCTATGCATCCATATCATTTTAATGAAAAAAATAGAATGACCTTTAAATCATAGAATCATAAAATGGCTTAGGTTGGAAGGGACCTTAGAGATCATCTAATCCAACCTCCCTGTCATATGCAGGGACACCTCTCAACTAGACCAGGGTGTTCAAGGCCTCCTCCAACCTGGCCTTGAACACCTTACACGAAGGGGCATCCACAATTTCTCTGGGCAATCTGTTCCAGAGTCTCGCCATCCTTGTATTGAAGAACTTCTTCCTAAGATCTAGTCTAAACCTATTCTCCTTCAGCTTAAAACCATTTCCCCTCATCCCCTGGATGCACTTGTGGAAAGTCCCTCTCCAGCCTTTCTGTGGGTTTCCTTCAGGTATTGGAAAGCAGTTATAAGGTCCCCATGGAGTCTTCTCTTCTCTAGACTGAATAATCCCAGCTTCTTCAGCCTATCCTCGTAGCAGAGTTGCTCCAGCCCCTGGATCATCTTTGTGGCCCACTTCTGGGCTCATTCCAACAGATCTATGTCCCTCTTGTGGTGGGGACACCAGAACTGGATGCAGTGCTTAAGGTGGGATCTCACAAGAGCAGAGTAAAAGGGGAGAATTGCCTCTCTTGATCTGCTGACCACACTCCTTTTGATGCATCCTAGAAAACGATTTGCCTTCTGGGGTGCATGAGTGCATTTCTGGCTCACGTTGAGCTTCTCGTCAATCATCACCCTCAAGTCCTTCTCTTCCGTGCTACTCTCAACCCACTCTGTACCCAGTTTGTAATTGTGCCTGGGATTGGCCCAACTCAGATGTAGGACCTTACACTTTGACATTGAAATGTTGTGATATTTATTAAAGGAATGCTAATTATCCTACAAACCTTGGCATTTATTATGTTGGCTCAATGAACAGTACAGGTTGCGGAACCCTGAGAAGAGATCCTAATACCAGTATGTGCCAAATGGCAAGATGGGTTGCATCAAGTAACACTTACTTAGCCCTTCATTCCCCTTGGCAGAAGTAATTTTCAGATATAAATATTCTGTGACTTGTTTATCTTGAGCTTCTGCTTGCACAATGAAACTTAGGACTCTGATGGTTTTGATTCCACTGGGGACCTTTAGGGCGATCAGAGTTAGTAATGAACAAGAAAAAAATGCTCAAATTTGAAAGTCCTGAGACACTGCAGCATCCAGAACACTGTTGTTTGAGGGACCATTGCTTGGAACACTTTTGTTCTGATACACAAATGGGTAGTTGGCCTGGTAGTCCTCCAGTATTAATGATCTATCAGTATCTGTGTAAAGTTTTAATATACTTGGTATGTATGGCCTGAGATACTGAGTCATAAAAAACGGTGATCTATATTCAATATCCCCAACACTGGTAGGATATCCAAGAAGGGTTATTATGGTTTGTGTTAAGAAACAGAGCACTCTGATGCTTCATTCCCTTCTGTGACCCCTGTGGGGCTCCCAGAACATGCAGAAGCATCATTGAAATAAAGTTCAGGGCAAATCTGGATGAAATGATTTTTGCCTTTTGACAGACTACCCAAGCTACTGTGCAGATTTTGCTCTGCAAGAACTTGCCATTAAAAATGCATTTAGTAGGCTGAGACATATGGAAGCTATAATACATCTGGTCCCTAAAGCCAAATTGTGTATGAAGAACTATTGGTCTTTTTTTTTCATTCTTAAATGTTCTCTACTCTGATGGTAAACTAAATGGTTCGTAATGCTTCCCAATATGTTGAGGTTCATGTAAATCAACACATAATCTATCAGCATTGTATCCTTTTGTCTAGTGATATTCCCAGTATTGATTTTGCAGAAAATTGAATGCAGAATGCTGGAGAAGCGATTCCCTTATTTTACACCACACTTGTAGTTTTATAACATGAGATGCTTTTGATGCGTTTCATTTCTGGTTTAACAACTCCCTTCCTCAAAAGAACAGGTGACAATCATCTTAATGAAGAATTAAGACTGAGGATATAGTACTTGCACAAGGATAAAAGATAATTGGTGATGTATTATAATGTTCCTCAAGCAGAGCACTGCTAAGAAGTAAAAGGGAGTCATAATGTAAAAAATAAACATAAAAGACATTAAAGAGAATCCACATACTTAATATATGGATATACTCTTCCTCTCACCTGAGGCAATCTACTAAATGTAACACTGAGTAATTGTACTATTACTGTTCTCAAAAACTATGATATTAATAAATAGCTTAAATTTCAGAAACTTGTTTCCACCTCTTGGCTAACTGTAGAAAGTTGACTGGAGGCTGTTTGGGACCGCACTGACATGTTCACTCTACACAAGAGAACATGTGCAAATATCTCCTAAGCTAACAGTAACCACTCAGTGCCAGACCTAAAGGACAATGTAGCTACAGTAGGAGGATGTAGCACTTGAGTCTTTTCTTCACATCAGGCATTCTGCAGGCTTCTGATGCAGATATGTAAAATGTTTCTAAGCCCTCGTAACACTGACAGATTCTGACCTTGTTAACTAATTCTAGGGTTTGCCTACAGTGTCTGCTCAAGAGCAGATATAGCACATTAAGATCTGATATTGTCATGAGTCTGGGATCTTATTGACAGCATGGATTTCCTTACTATTCAATTCGTTTGTTAATTAAATCAAGGCTAATTAATTTAATGAAAAGATTGTGTCTTGATGTTGTAAAATGTTCTGACAGAATTGGATTGTTGTTGCTGCTTCCTGATGCCCATTCCCACTGTCAACCATTCAGCTTTATTGGCAGAAGTGCTGGAGTGCTCAGTGCAGTGACTGAATTAAGGGATGGATCCAGTTGAAAAACAGCCCAGTGAAATGAAACAATGTGTTCCCCATCTTTTACCATTTCTTACACCCAAACAGGTGATCTCCCCAGTGTTGTGTGTCCTCATGGAAAGTTAAGAAATTATGAGAGACTGTATGAAACAGCAGGTAGAGATTTTTAGAAATTTTGTGGTAACAGACCATAACTACAGATGCAGAGCTTTCTTCCTAACTGTTCCACTGAACAGTTGAGTGACTTTGAATTTATGATTCTCCTGCTGTTTCTAGTTCTTTAAGATTCTATTGAAAGCTGGAGAAATAATTTTTCATTGGAAGATGCTAGCTCAGAGGAGTACAAATATTTCAATTTTACAGACTTTTGCAAGAGCATGTGCTTTGCTGCAGTGTATGGTGGACTACATGATGACTATGGTGGTCTTTGACTTTACTCAGTGCCTGAAAGCCATCAGCACTTGGTCTGAGTTAGTCTCCCAAAGTTTTTGCATCTCTCTGTGATGCTGCAAGCAGCCTGAAGATGATCTGTAGGTTTCTGATACTCCTTTAGCTAAGTTGTTTTATTGAAGGGTCATTTCACGTTATAAATAGATAACTGCAGTTGCATTTGATGGACTGCAATTTAACATCTATATGCAGTATTTAAAAAACAAAATTGTTTGGTCAGTGTAATTTTTTTTTTCTTCTAATTTAGTGCATCTACACACTAGTAAACTGCATATGAAAGAAGGGATTATGAACAGTCTTTGGTTGTGCACATAGGAAGATCTTTGACCCTCTCATGCCTTCTGTTGTCTTGGAGGTCACCTGAAAAATGCTTATTCTGGAGCGGAGCTGTAAGATGGAGGTAACAGACCCGGAACCTGATCACATGGCTAAGCATATACTGTGTATCATGTAGTCATAGTGTCCAGTGCCTGTTTCTTAGACATGGTGTTCCAGCTGAGATGTAGCATCTGATTGTGAAGTTTCTGTGATCTGTCTCAGGACAAGGTGAAAAAAGCCCTAACCGTAACTGGGCTGTTAGGATATCCATAAAAATTCTGAAGCAAACTAAAAGTACTTCATTTGTGTGAAGAAATGTTTCAGAAAGCTGCTCTTTACCATTTCTCAATTATTTGTTGACCTTCCAGCTGAGATGAGAGATGGTATGGACCCATGGTACACAACACCAGAGCAAGTATGAACGTAAGGCATGCAATAGCAGTTTGCTATGGAGAAGGCTGAGGTAAAGTATGTATTTGGATAGTCCTACAGAGGTATTTTTTTGATGGTTGTTTGGCGCTTTTTTCATTTGTCTAGTAAAGGGCTAATATTTAAACACACACAAGCCTATGGGGCCAGATGGGTTACACCCGAGAGTATTGAAGGAGTTGGCAGATGTACTCACCAAGCCTCTTTCTATCATTTAGCAGTAGTTCTAGTTAATTGGGGAGGTCCCAGTGGACTGGAGG
>VWZK01020847.1:453727-472568 GCA_013396935.1 Baryphthengus martii | reverse complement strand
GGCCCCCGCGGCCAGCGGTCGGTGGGTGATGGGCGGGCGGGCGACTGAGCCCCGCGGGCCCGGACCAGCGAAGCCCTACCAGAGTGTTACCCCCGTTGGAGGAAGGGATTTTCCCTTCGCTCTCAGAAAGGTGAATTCCCAGTCTCTTTCTCTCTCTCCTCCTGAAGGGTCTAGCTGACAGGAAGGTGGGAGAGGGAAAAAGAGACGGGAAAATGCGAGGGATCCATAGCACCTTCCCTCCAGCCGCGGAAGAGTCCTTACGGGAGGAAAACCTTCGTCAACGAAGGCAAATGTTAATCCCCGCCATATCGTGCCCTAAGCACGGGGGCTCGGGGGCCGGCAGCCGCTTGCCGGGGTCCCCCAGTGCTGCTCGGAGCCTGGCCGGGCTGGAGCGAAGGGAGTAGGAAGGGGGAGCCCTCAACCCACAGGAACTCACCGCTGCGTGTGGGTCCCCTCAAGTCTCAAGCCGCTTTGCGTGCTCCCAGGTGGGGAGAGGACCCTGCTGTCCCCCCGGACGGGGAAGGACAAAATGAGCTGTCCCTGGGGAGATATATCGGGTCGGTCCGTGTGCCGTAACTCAGGGGGACGGGGCCGGGAAGCATCGGAGAACGTGGCTCGGTGTGCAGGGAGGAGATGGTGACGGTAGGATCGCGGGGTCGGGTACCTCGCTACCTCGCTGGTGGCTGGGAGAGCCCGGGGGACGGACAGACGGACCTTTCCCATCGGTAAAATCCTCTGCATCTTGCTGCTGTAGTTAGCAGCGGGGCCGCAGGGCGATCCTCGTGCCCCGGGCACACCACAGACCTCCTCTGGGGCTGAGCAATACCCGGTCCCGGGGCCGCGAACCGCCAGCCGGGGATGGGGCAGCCGCTCCCCCGCACAGCTACCGACCTCCCAGCCAGCTCCCAGGCCTACAGGGCCACCGGGGCAAGTCCCCGTCGCGTGCCCCCCGCCATCCCGAGACAGAGCTTGACAGAAAGAGGGTGGTAGCTCCCCGGGGTGCTGCGCCGGGCATACCTCCCGGAAAAGGGACAGAGAGGAATCCCTCCCGGGATGGAGAAAGGTGAAAATCGCCAAGGGAAGCTTTGCAAAAAGAGCGCATCCTCCTTCCTACCCGGGAGCTGCTCCGACATCCCAGCACAGCCCGGAGCATCTCCGTGGCCGGGCAGCAGCTCCCGGCCTCCTCCGGGCCAGTAATTGGGTGTGCTAAAAATCAACCCGGCTAACAAGCCTGTTGTCCTCCTCACCCCACCCCCGCGTGTGAAACATTGTCATTAGGCGTCTAATATCTCCATCGCTTCCAGGGGGGAATGGGAAGAGGCTGCTCGAAAAAAAAAACAAACAAAAGAAAGTGTGTGAACTCCCAGCGCCCATATGCACAGCATAAAGCAAAGCGGGTTAATATCAGTTAGCAGTTCTGCAGTGACCTGTAAAGTTGCCTCTCTGGAAAGATTCTTGATGTATTACTTAACATGGCTACACAGTTATATGTCTCGGCATTAATGCGTCCATTAAATCACCGTTGAATAGCATCAACCTACTCCCAAGTCTTTCCATCCCCTGGGAATATGGTTTCTAAACAGGATCAAACATGTGATGCTGACAAGTCATGAGATAAGTTATAATTAATTAGAGTTTGCTACATCCACAGAATGGGTACTTGGGGGAGTGGGGATGGACCGGGCCATTAAGGAGTCCAGCCGGGAGGAAGGATCTATAATATCGAGTTGGAAAACAAGAAGAAGTAATAATCAAAGGTGGCCGAAGAAAACTGCAAACCTTTAGCTTTCAGAACTCAGTCAAGATTAAAGTCGTCCTTGATGGGAAACACACCATCCCCTTCCTAATGAAAACCATGGGGAGACTGATGCTGCGGATGGCTTCTTAAAGAGGTAGAGAAAAGCCTCGCTCCAGGTTTGATGACAAAAAACAACGGCACAATTCGCAAGAGGAAGAAGAGGAGGGAGGAAGGAGCTGCGTGAAGAGACCTGCCTTGCCTGGCTGTGCAGGGAAATCGTATCCAGAGGTCACGTCCCCACCCGACACACACTTTGGGGTCGTTTCGCAGATGTTCCCCTGATTGAGAAAGGCCCGTAGCATCCTTCCCCCCACCCCCCCTCGCCTGCCCCAGAGTGCCCTGGAAGCTGCTGAAACCCCTCTCTCCCTGGTAGACAAATGGCTCCTCTTGCCCTGGGCTGGGGCCAGCCGCCAACCCTCCCCCCTGCTCTCTCTTTGCTGGGAATGACAGTTAAAAATCAAACTGCAAACAAGTGGATTTTGGTTTGAGCTGCAATAGCCCTTATTTACTTTGCTTTAACAAACAGCTGGCCGCGGGGTTTGCTTTCAGGCTGGCTGTAAAAGCCCCGCACAGGAGGAGAAAAGGCAGAGGACGGAGGTTAACTGGCGGCATGGGGTGTCTTTTCATGCCCTTTGCAAGTCAAAGCAATGGCTGAGTTTATTTGCTTGCTCTCTGCAATAAATGGGAGCCCTTCAGGTGAGAAGATGCTGGAAGGGTGGAATGACAGGACAGATTTACACCTGTCCTTACAGCTTACAACCTGACAACCCCTATAGCCTACAGAAATGACCAGTGGTGCCGTGTAGTCTGGGGAAGCCAGCAAGTTCATTCGGCTTCTTTTTTTTTTTTTTTTTTTCCTCCCCCTCTCCATTCCCTCCTCACCTTGTTCTCTCCTGCTTCTTACTCCATTTCCCCTTTTTCTTATAGCATGGCATGAGATTGCCCCGACTGGTATGCTCCCCCCAGTCACCCTTTGCCCCAGGAAGACAAATATCACAGCCAACTCCTTGGAGCCCCTTCTCAACACCTCCTTGGTTGTGCAGGGTGCCCAAGCTCTGCGGTCACCACACTACAGCCTCCTGCTGTTTCATCACTGGCCTCCTACAATTCTCAGCTGTCTTCTCCCAGCCAAGAAGGCCGAGGGGAGATAACCCTGCTCATGTCCTGTCCTGTCACTCCTCCCTCCCCCAACCATCCCACTTCGATGACAGAGGCTGTCCAGATGCCTCTGGAATCTGGCCAGATCCAGCTGCCATCTTCATCTCTGGAGAGCACAAAGGCTGCATTCCCCATCTCCCAACCCAAGGGCCTGTTGCCACCTTGTAGTGCCTGCTGAAAGCCCTCCTCAAACCCAGCTCTCAAGTGTGGCGTCTGGTGGAGCCAGGACCACTCAGCCCCGCATTCAGCACTCCTGGATGAAGGTCTGGCTGCAGTCATTCAGGCTGAGGGCATGGTGGGTGTTGCTGAGGGTCCTGTCCCCTCTGCAGAGAAGGCTGGAATGAGTTTCAGTAGCCCCTAGCCAAAAACTTCTTGAGAGCAAGCAACACAGCCCAATATCTCATCACCCAGCCTCATACAAACACCACTTAACAGGAACTTTGGATGCTTTCGTCCAGCGTGGGTGCATTAAATTATACTTGAAAAGCCAGATGACACGGCAGAGCCCAACTGAAACTTCCTGATGGATCCCACATGCCCATACTGGGTGCCCACGTTCCTGTGACAGGTCCTAGGCAGCAAAGAATTCAGACATGGGATGCATAGGATGTAGGATGCCACATGCAGAAGAAACACCAGGTCCTAAGCTGCTCTAAGCATCTTCATCTAAAGTTCGATAGGTGCTGCATTCTACTTGGGATATCCAGTTGTGATTCTTCTCCCACAATAGGCAAAGGAGCCAAAGTCACCCTTTCTCACAAAAAAAACAGAGGTGGTTTCTCATCACCTTGTGCCTATTCTTAGGTTCATTCCAGTGACGACTTCCCCATTACAGAAAGTCAAATAGTTTCAACAGAGAAGACTGGGAATGCCTCACAGGAGGACTCTTGTCTCCCTGGGGCTAGGAAAGTGTAGAGAACCTGACCTACATGAGGCAAGCGGGGGAGAGGGGTGAGGATTTGCAAACAGGTCCCTCTGCTCATGGCGACAGCCCTAAGCCCTGGGCTGGGGTTATAGCCAGAGGCAAGCACTCGAGATTCCTCTAAAATCTTTGGGAACATCTAAGGGTTCGGCACTTCTGAAAATCTCTTAAGGCTTCTTCAGATGCCTGGAGAGAGATTTCACAGCTTGCTTCCTCTTAATAGCGAGTTTCAAGTCTCTGGCCAGAAAAATAGGCCGTGCAACTCCAGAGTGTCTTCTTTAGCATAATTAAGATTCGTAACTCACCATTTCACTGATGGAACACACCATTATTGTGTAGTAATCAAGACTTAATACCTTCTGTAGTAAAACACCCCAGAAAAGAAGATGGACAGGGATATCACAAAGGGGTACGGGGGACGGTGAGAGGATTTAAACCTTTTATAGCCTGGAAGGAGCAGCAGTACCTCTCTCTGCTGGATTCCTTTACGGAGGCTGAGGCTTACTGGGATGATTCTACCAGCGAAGACATTGCAGGAAGTGATAAGGCCAAGAATATCCTTTGGAAACTTAAAAAAATTAAAGGGATTTGGGTGATTTTTGCTTTTCCACTGCATTTTTTTTGGATCCCATTTTTGCAGGCTAGTGACAATGAGCGAAACCAAGGCAAGAGTCAATTCCTAGATGCACAAGTGCTGGCAGAGCAGTAGCAGCCGAGCGGAGATGTGTCTGTTTTCTCATCTGTAATACGAATGCTTCAGCTCAGCCATTTGCATATGACTACTCTGTAGCATAAATGTCTCTCAGGGAAGAGGAAGAGATGTTCTTTGGGATTGGTATGGAGAAGAAGAGGATGAAATACAACAGTAGTTTGAACCATTTATTTTTCTGGCCACTCTGGAGTTGATGAGGTGACATCTAAAAGGAGGCATCAATGCAGGGTCATGACCAAGCAGGGTGAGACACCACAGAGCATGTCTCTATGGAAGTACTTAGCCATTGCCGGCCAGAATTTCAGACAGAGGATGCATTAAGCCTGTGTTTGGTGATCTCAGATCAACCACAAAGTCAAGTTCAAGGTCTCGTCCTCATTACTTTCAAAGATCTGGACCCTGTCTCTCAGAGAAATCACTTCTCCTCCTGTATGTTGGGATCACTGGAGGTGCTGGAGTTTATACCAGGAGGAGGTTGTGAAGGGGAGAGTGCTGACAGCAGGCTTTGCTCGGTGAGAGGCCCTTAGCAAAAGACAACCTACATCTCACCTCCATTTACCAAAGCCTGGATGTGGTTACCTCCTGGTGGAGATCCACTTTTTTTTTTCATTAAGGATTTCCCATATGGGAATGTGTACATGTTCTGCCCTGCTTCCCCATCAGGTCTGAAAACACACTGGATTTACCTTCCTATTGCTGCTTCCCGTCAGCAGAGCACATACAACACATCCAAGGCATTGTTCCAGCAGCACTGGGTAAGCTACATCTCTCCAAGACACAGCCTATCTGCATATATTCAATGACCATGTCTGGGAAGTCTGGATGTGTTCAACCTAGACATATTTTCCAGGCATGGAAAAGGGTGTGCGCAGAAGCCTCAGACATTTTCTAAACCTACCCAAGACTTGCCATGATCAGATAGTTTGTACAGCCAAAGAAGTGCTGAAGATGGAGCACATGGCTGGAAACATCAGATTTGGAGGAAGTTAAAGATGTTCAGAAGACACTTCTAAAGGTGCAGTTTTTTTCTTGCATGACACACAGGGTCACTCTTGTCAACAAATACCCTATTTTAATATTTCATTAAACTTTCATGGTGTACTTTGAGTCCATGATATGGGCACAGTCAATAAACCTAAAAATCAATTAATCAGTCCCTAAGTGAATACCCAATGAGTGGGAGAAAGGTTCCTGTTAATTTCTCCAGACTTCAGGTCAAGCCCTAAATGTATAAAGATCAAAAGACCTAGAGATCAGCACTGAGCAAAGTCATCAGTGGTGGGATTACCAAGGGCCACACTCAGCCCCTTACAAGTAGATGGACGAAAAAATACTGACCCAAGATTTTTTACTTCCTTTTTTTTTTCAATGAGGCAACTTCTGATCTCCTGATTTGTACTTTTTTTTTTTTTTAAAGAAAGAAAACAGTGAAAGAAGTTGTTTGCACTTTCCACCACAAACGATAGTTTTCGTAGAGGCCTTGCACACATCTATCTACACATCCCCATCACTCCAAAATTTCTGAGAAGATGAGTGACAGCCAAATTACCTTGCAGCCTTTGCTCTTTGCACATCTTTCCTGCCAGGTTTGCACTGAGAACAGGTGGCTTTCGCACCTAGCACATATTTCTCCTGGCTGCATGTTAACAGTGAAATCAAATCCTTCCCTTTGACCTAGGAATTTTGATGGGAGAGGGAAGGGTGTCTTGTTGGAAGGGGTGTGGCGCTTCTTTCCACAGGAACATTTATCATTTCTCTGCTGAAAAAGAGACCAATAACCCATATCCCGTGCCTGTTATTACCCTGTGAATTCAAAGGTGTCTCATTTTTAATGGGCCCTTAGCCATAATGCAGGCACCTCATCATTTATCATCTTGTGCTGACATCTTCCTTGATGCAGCAAGCTCCTGAATGGCACTTCTAAAAGACGTTTCAGTAGAATGAGCTGTGAGGGGTCATGTAGCTTTTCCTACAGTCAAGCAAAGCGAAGACCCGAGGTATGTTTTATGCTTTTGCACAGGCAAGAGCGAACAATATCAGACACCCTCTGTTCTCCTCTCTCGTCTATCTCCAAAGCCAGGCAAGGTGCAGGGGATGAAAATCGACCTCTGAGGGCCACATCTCCCTCTCAGTAAGGAAGGGCAAGAGGGATGAGACATAGTGGTGTGGCCAGGAGAGCCCCATTCCCATCTCCTTCCCACATCCCATGACCACATTGGAGCCATCATGGCGCAGAGATGCTCCTGCACAGGGCAGAACTGACCCAAATGATTTCCTCTCCCTTCCAAAGCAAAGCAGAAATGAAGGGGTGAATCACAGCTTTGACCTACAATTGGAAGCCTGCTTTTTTCCCAGGGCTTTAAGGAAATCTCGTGTTAAATCCGTAACTGAGTCCTAAGGGAGAAAGGCAAAACATCCTCTGACACAGCTGATCTCTTTTTTTCCTCTCTCTCTCTCTCTCTCTCCCCGAGAAGATGTTTTTCAAGGAAGTAAGCCAAAAATCCAGCTTAGGGAAATGAGCAGAGCTTGGCTGGGTTGGTAAGGTTGAGCTGACTTCGGCCAGGCAGGCGCTGCCTCCTAGCCTGCTCCTATGCAAATCCCACCACCACCACTCTCGCTTTGGCAGGGCTGCTCTTTCCTCCTGGTAGCCAGGTTTGTGCAAATACAGTCTTGCCACAAATCCATTTGCAATGGCCTTAAATGGCAATAGCTGATTTTGACACTCACAACAGTAAATCTTACATTTTCCCCTCAGAGGGTTTGGCAGCAAGATGTTGATTTTCTTCTCCAAACCTTGCCTGGCAAAGGTTTCCCTATCTCACAGCCTCATGAAAGCACAACACTCTGTAATTACGAGGTCCAGAGTCTTTCATTCAAGTGCCTTCAAGGACTTTGAAGCATGAAGAATTCTGACCTGGGGGCCCCTGAGGCAAAAGCCCAAGGATTACTTTGCCCAATTTACTTATGAGTAAACTGAGGCACAGCAGAGAGGAACCTCTAATTTTCACGAGTCTCTTCATTCAGGATTCCTCGTTTTCCACACTCTCAACTCAAAAATGCCCTAAAGGCTTCAGTATTCAGAGTTGCTGAGCAGCCAAATATTTGGCAGAAGGATTTAGCAGTGCTCCAGAAAGTCAACTCCGTCATCTTCCAAACCACCCACTCAAAAAAAAATCAGGGTATCCAAAACTCGTGGTTTGTTACACTCAGATGATAATAGGGTGTGTTATTAATGAGCCCCAAATCTCAACCTTTCTGTACTTTCATTGAAGACATATCTAGAGGGGAAAAGAGGAAAGCAGGTAACATCTTCCCCCTTTTCTGCCTGAGAGCTCAGTGTGTGGGCAAAGGGTGGGAAGAAGGGAGGTATTTCCAAACAGCTTCATAGGAGGCTCAGTGTCTTTTGCTTGCCAGGAGACACCTCTTTCGCAAGAAGCACATATGGCCACGAGCACCAGGACGGAACGAGCATGCCCTGGTTTCCAGCAGTTCTGTGCCCATGCTTGATTGGTTGCCCACTTTAACTTTGTTACGCCAAGGCGCAGGTATCAACTCATCCCTTGCTTGTCCCCAATGATTCTGCACTTCTGCTGCCTGGTTTCTCCAGCAGCTGCTAATGCATGGACACCAACGACAGCTTTATCACCTACTCTGGATACCAAGCAGCTGTCCCCAGTGTGAATCCTCAGACCACTAACCAGAAATGAGTGCTTGCTAAAACACCCACTGCTTTAGTGGGAGTCACCAATAGTCTCCTCCTCTATCCTACTGCCATCTATTTTCACAAAAGTTTTAGAAACCTGTCATCGTTGGGTCAACTTTGACGGTCAACTTTTGCATTCAAAATGTACTAGGGGAAGGGGATGGAGAGAAAGGGCAAAGCCACTGAAACCTACCTACTTTTCTTAGCAACTGTCAAAAAAAAAAAATTAAACAAAATGAATACTTATATATTATCCACATGCAGCCAGAAAAGAAGCTACAGGAAAGAATCCATCAAAGAAGGAAAGAAGATTCAGATGTTCAAGGAAGAGATTTCCAAGTTGACTTATGATTTTTCCTCCAGGATCTCATTGCAACAGGCACTGTGCAAACACACAGTGAGAGACAATTTCCTGTACTAGATATATTAAAATCTAAGCTGCAGAGACAGAAAGAGTGTGGGAGGGAAAATGGGAGGGTTAAAGTGAATTGAAGTGACTCACCCCAGGTTACTTATCTGGTCAAGAATACAGGCAGGGAGAAATAATCCAGGACTCCAGAGTGCCAGTCCAACACCCTGTCCTTCAGACAAGGTTGCTCCTACCTATTCCTTTGATCTCTTCATGATGTCAGGGAGCAAGGGCCACCTCGTATCAAACTGAAAAGTCAGGCAGCAGCCAAAGAGCAGCAAATGGAGAAATAACCACAAGATCACCTGAGAATGCCAAATACTTGTGAGAAGAAAGTGTCTGTTGCCAGCAAAACAAAAAAAAGATGGCGCCATATGTGGGCTGGAGTCCATCAGCACAGTTCACCAGCAGCCAGGGCTCTGCTCATTAAGCATCAACAGGATCTGCTCCATGTTATCAATCACTGGTGTCAGGTAGAGTGGAGGGGAGCTGTAAGCTCAGCCAAGGCCATGTCCCAGTCAGGAGAGCACCAACGTGTGGTCCTAAGCCAGTCATTTGGATGTTTTGGGCAGGGTAAGAGAGGGCTGATAAAAAGAGAAAATAATGTCATAACAGTCACATAAATTAACTGTCTTGAGTAAAGGAAAAAAGAGGGGAATTCAGTCCTGGTAAAGGTGAATTAAAACTTCCTTATCCCTGTGAACCTCTGAAAGAGTTAACAAAATAGTAGGAAAAAGAGAACAGAGATTCTAATTTATGGAGAGGTTCAAAGGGCTTTTGATAAAGTCCTTCAGTAGAGTCTCTGAAGGAAATTTTATAATCATGGGCTTGGGAGATAAAGTGCTGTCATAGATTAAAAACTTGTTGAGACAGAAAACAGAGGAGAAGGAAATAAACGGCAAATGACCAGCATGGAAATAATTTAGTAGAGGTGTCCCCAGGATGAATTTGGAAAGTGGTTAACTGTAATATGACTTTATGACTAATGGCAGATAGACCTGGTAGAATAATAAAAAGCAGCATACTAACAATGTTGACTGTATCCATTGCCTGCATGTGCTGCAGACAAGAGTCTGATCTAGAACAACTCACCAAAGGACTTGGATTACTTTGGCGGGGGGGGAGGGGGGAAAGAAAAAAAAGAAAAAAAGAAAAAAAGAAGTGTTATTATTCCTATTCATTCCCTGTAAAAGTAAGAGCAGAAACATTTCAACGACACCTCTCTGTCCCCACACTTCCTCCTCGGGCAGACATTTCGAGAGCCCACTGACAAAGAATACCTGGCACTGGGAAAGTGGAGGAGCAGGATTTTTTTGGCTTTCGACTGCAATAAAATTTTCAGTGATTCCCTCCTCCTCGCTTCTCCCCATCCTTTGCTGAATGCCTTTCCTGAGCTCATACAGGCTGCGACCCATTGCCTGAGAAACTTCTTGCCTCCTCTGGAAGGAAACAAGAATTGTATTTTGCTGGCCACAAAAAATGATTTAGTTAAGCTGAGCCTAGGTGAGAATGCTTGCAAATACCAGGAGGATCCAAGAGTATTATACAGAAAGGTGGGATACCAACAAATAAAGCTGATCGGCAACTAGATATCAGCCTAAACTGGACTCTCCTAAATTATTCTCCTGAGTTGGAAATGGATGAGAGAGAAGTGGTCCTGCCACCGGCTGCCTCTTGAGATCTGCCCTTGGGGAGCCCCCACAAGCTCAGCAGGCCAGGGTCAGACTATGGGTTGGACAAGGAGCCCTCTAGAGCTGAACGATGATTTGGAAGGAGCAAGGATGGGATTTATTTGGCAGCAGCTCAACACCAGAGCGATTCCCTTGCATGCCGTGAGGTGACTCTGAGGTTCTGCAGGTGCCATGTGTGGCAAAGGGCACACAAATAGACAAGAGACATCTTTTGCCAAAATAGGTGCAGAAAAGGTGATGGTGAAAATGTCCTTTTCCTGCTTCCCAAACACATGAAAACATCAACTACCTGGGATGCTTTTTGCATGCTGGCTATCCACCGCCTCGGCAGCTCTGCTCCAAGACACAGGCTTGGAAAAGACCCTTCACACCGAGCCCAGTCTCTCGTTATCCATGAAAAAAAAAAAAACAACACTGTGGAGATGAACCAGATTGCAGTGTATGTTTCAATCAGTCTTTAATCAAGTAATGCGATCTCAGGATAATTTGGAAACAAATTAAAATTGATATATTTTAGGCATACTGAGGGCAGGGAAGGGAAAGGCTGAATGCAGCTGCTGCATGGGCACGAATGATAGCTTGGGTGTTCATAGTGGGTCTGTGCCCTCCCCATGCCCCCGAGGAAGAGCAGGGCAGCTGCTCTGAGCAAGAAAGTGCTCAGCGTTTTAAAAGAACTGGACTCTGAGTAAGGAAACAGTTGCAGAAATATTGATTGCACAAGATGGCTGATTGCCTGCCTCATCTTTGTCTTTCTGTTTTTTTTCCCCAGCATGCCCACAACGCCAGCCCTTTTATGACAGAATGATTTTAGTGAGCCTAAACACAATGTGCCTTACAGCTGTAATTCTGGGACTCCTCGAGCATGAATCATATGATGCATAGAGCTGATAGAGGGGGCAGAGGTATTTGCTTCATTTCCAGACAGAGGGATGGAGTCAGACTCCATCTGGCTTAACCAGTGCTACTACTGCACCCGTACCTTCTTCCAAACACCATGTCAAAGCAAGGGCCAGGTACTTGTACAAGCCCTGTTTACTATAATCCACCCTCCCCAGCCGCAGTGTGACTGAGGAATCAAAGCGCAGTGCTGCCGTCGAGAGCCCAAGGCATTCCAGTCCCTTGTCTCTTGCAAAATCTCATGACCTTGTATAGGCAAGGCCACAAAATTCACTTGTTTGACTTCATTCTCAGACTTTCATTGAGTTTGACTCAGGGGGAAAAAAAACCAAACCAACAAAGTAGTAAAAATAAAAATAATACCAAGGCAATAGAGTTTGGAGGGAGGGAAATCTCGCCACCCTTCCCTTGTGCCCAGAGTTTCGGCTGTCAGGGAGACCCTGACATCATGAGCCGTCACCAAGTGATGGAAAGGCTCATAGGCAGGATCATGCCTATCCTGGGAAGATGAGCAGCGGAGACTCTGTCAGGCATTGAGGGGAGGTAGAGATGGGCTAACTGGAGATGACTGCACGTCTCTGCTACATGGACCCTCCTTTCAGGTGCAGCCAAGGGACTGTGGTGGCAGGAGCCTTAGTAGGAGCCATTGGGGTTTAATCTTTATTTAAATTTCCACCCATTATTTTACTCCTTTCTAAGCCTAGCAGATATAAATCCACCTATCCAGACCTCCCAGTGAAAAAAAGCTGTAAGGAAAACCTCAGGATGGAGATTTGAGAGGCAGGTGCCTTCCTCCAAGCAGGACTGTGCATTTTTCGGAGGCCCAATGCACACTGGCATTGCTGCACTGACTTCAGAAAAACTGTGCTACCCCAAGAACGGATTCACTTGCCTTAAATAAATGCTCATGACACTTTTTTCCGCCCTTCACTCACTTTGGTGGACTCCAATACTGTCCCCGCTGTCCTCCTGTTATACAACGCATCTGCAACACTTTGCTTACCTTTTATTTATGTAGCCTCACTCAAAAGGTCACTGGCACAAAAAATATACAATTTTTACTATTTGTAGGTCATAGGATTTCACAGGTACAAGTGTCCTTTTATAGCATAGAAGCAAACAGCTAAGAATGTATTTTGATTACCCTTTAAAACTTGTAATAAAGGTGTTAAAAGGAAGGAGTGTTTTTACACGCCATGCCAAGCTGTAATCTACTCCATATCTCACATGCACGCTCTTCTAGCAGACTGCAGTCGTTTCAAGACTGTCTCCGGTGTTGGTTTTGTTTTTTTTCCCTAAGCAGCGCTTGTATAACCAGCAAAGGAAAAGCCGAAAAGCCTATCTGCAACTGGCTTTTTAAAGCAGCAGTTCAACGTTGTTGTCCTCCTGCCCCAAGGAGTTATGTATGACGCTGCTATTGCCTTCCCATGGGAGGTGATAAGAAAGTTTGGGCTCAAGTTACCAGCAGAAACACTGGGTTGGTGACAGTGAACCTTCAGTGTCCTGCTAGCGAGAAGCAGCCGTACCCCTGACCCACAGCACCGATACCCTCCCGACCTGCTGCGTGCAGCTCCATATGTCCCTGTGGTGGAGCGGGAGATGGGGAAATGGGTCGAGCTGTGGGGGTGTCTCTGCATGTGGATCCTGCAAAGTGCCCAGCCTTGTCTCCAGCCCCATCTACAACACCAGAGGAGAATGAGGGGGCCTACAACCGGAATTAGAGGAGGCAGAGAGCTAAGCAAGGCAACGGGAAACACTTAGGAGATAAGCCTGGGCTTTGTTGCCCTTTCGCTGAGAACTCTAGTGAGAGCAGGGCGAGGAAACAGAATACTTCTTTTTCCCTTCAGCTATCTGTTGTGAAACTAAGGGAGGAGGACACTGAAATGCTATAAACCCATCCCCTAATCCCCCTTCCACTGTCAGAAGCGCCTGTCTTCCCCAGCCTGCTGACAGCCTGCCCTCATGTGACACCTCTGAGACACAATTAGCATTAGCCAAGGATCCCAAATGACTCCCAGCACAGCCTCATCCCTATATCCTGTGCATCTTCCATGCTCCTCACCCCAATACCCTGCTCAAAGGCTGCCTGCAACCTCCACCAGTGATGCTTCTGCTCTGTGACCAGCCCAGCTTAAAAGCCACAAGACAAACACGGTTCAACTCCTGATCAAGCTTAAAAATAAACAAACTGCAGTGGCTTTCCTAAAACAGGAGAGCCCAAACAAGTAATTATCACCTCCCCCTTAACTCCGGCAAGCAGGGCCACTGAGAGCCGGCTGCTCTTTCTGCTTCTGTGTGGTCTCCCTTATAGACAGGCAAACATAAAGGACTAAGTCACTGAAACTTAACGAGTTACTGCTCGTTAGCTGAACTGCATTAACTGCCTGCGTGTGTGCTCCCTACGGATAGCTGGAGCAAACTCCTTTCATTTGTATCGGGAATGGGCTAGTACAGCATTTTCCAACCTCAGAGACTAAAGCTGGTTTCTGAGAGGTTTGCAAACGTAACTGGAAAACAAACCACTTGTCACCAGAGTTAAACCACTACCTCCAGGTTCCACACTCAGTGGAAAAACAAAATGAAACAAAACAAAAAAAAACATTAGAAGGCTGGCAGAAATGGAAAACACCAGGCAAAGAGCATGCCAAGAACATGCACTCAGCTGGTTAACACAGCTCTGCTGATAAGTGGTAACTCCTCATGTTTAATTGCATGCAGCTACCTGTCCATGCTTTTATTCCCTGGGTGTGAGAAGCGCCTCAAGACGGTGCCAATTGCAGCCCTGCTCTGCTCTATATGCAGCGCAAGAGCACACAATGGGAAAAATAAATAACCAAGCAATTAATACACTCTTTTCAGAGGACAGTTTCTACATTGTGGGAACCACCAAAGACAGAGGGTTTGTCTACTCTGGAGAAACCTGCACGCCAGCTATTTTTAATCTTCCAGAGTGCTGCAAACTCTGATGCATTCAAAGGATTTTTGAAGCGCAGGAAATATTTTTAGGAAGGAGAAAGGCAGAAAAAGTTATGTGGGGTGAAAAGGGAAGGAGGAGGCTCTGCTCGGGGTGACTTCCCATTTCGGATGGGGTAAGAGCCGTCTCACGGACAGTTAGTGGCAAGCAGCTGGCAGGTTGCAGCTCGTCGGCGTGGCCCTGCCCTGTGTCAGCAGAGCTGTAGCTGGATAATTATACTTCTCCCTCCCTGGACATTTGCACGGAGGCAAAGCTCGAGGCGCAAACCTAAAGCAAATTGCATGGTGGCATCTGTGTGCTAATAAGATGCCTCTGCATTTGAGAGCGTGAGAAATCAGATGGCTGAGCTTGAAAAAGCAGGAGGATGAACAGAAGAGAAATATTGTTCCCGCTGATTCCAGGGGTATGGGTGTTTCTGCTAAGGACGAATTTCAACCTGGGTCAAACCATCCCCTGTCAAGACCTTCCTTGTCTATCTCCTGCAGGTGAACTCAGGGCTGAATCCTCTCAACATGCAGTTCATGGGGTTCTTAGTTGTAAGACCAGGACTTCAGCACAGGACCGCCAGCTTTGGCAGTGCTGCTTGAGCCAGGCTTCTGCCCAGGAAGGAGCTATATTTACAAACAGGTTTTATTCTCCATCAGCAAAGCTTTTGGAGAAGCAGATTATTTAGGAATATTTGAAATCTTTGGGTTGTTGATTTTTTAACGTAGCCTAACTTGGTTGGGATCTCTCATCTTCTGTAAAATACTATGGTTTTATTTCAGAGTGGAAATTTTGTATGAAATCCAAATGTACTTTATGATTCCTTTCTGTTGCCAGCTCTTTTATTTTTAATAACTTCTGAGATCAACAAAGCAAAGCTGTTTTCAGAGAATGTTTTGTACAATCTGTCCAGATGTTCAAATACTAATATAGAAGTATTCCAAGAAAAGAAGGACCTCTCTTCTGTCATTACAAGAAATGTATTTGCCATCAGATCATTGACAGATAATCAACCTCCTCTGGTCATCAGCAGAAGTAAGCATCAATTTTTATTTGAATTTTTGTAAATCTTTCTCTATCTAATGAACTCACCCCAAACAACATCTCTAACCAATGCTGCACTATCATTTATACCACTGGACTAATCACTTAATTTTCATTGGGAGGAAGATGGAAGGAAAGAGTTTTACTAAATTGCTTCACTTTGGATAATGTGGCTCTGGCCACTTCTGATTTATATCTGCCATTGACATTTCCAGTTTCTTAGAAATTAATTCCCGTATGGGAAAGAAAAAAACATCCTGACTGGCCGTGAAGGGACCTCAGGACTGCAGGGCTCGACCAAGAAGGACCAGTAAAGCATCTGCTGCACACTCTAGATTTAGTCTAGATCTAATGGAGAGATTTTTGACACGGAGGGTGGTGAGACCCTGGTCCAGGTTGCCCAGAAAGGTGATAAAAGCCCCATCTCTGGAAACATTCCAGCTGAGGTTGGCCGGGGCTCTGAGCAACCTGCTTAAGTTGCAGATGTCCCTGCTCACTGCAGGGGTGTTGCACCAGATGACCTTGAAAGGTCCCCTCTAACCCAAACAATTTTATGATTCACTTCGCTGCTAAGGGGCTGGATTTGTATTGTCAGTCCCGCAGCTCCCGGGACAGGGACATGGTGTAGGAGCGGTGGTGGCTCTGCTGAGCAGGGCAGGGCAGAGCCCCAGGCCAAGGAGCATGTTTCTCCTCCTCCATCCCTGTCCTGGGAAGGGCTGGGATGCCCTGCAGGGGTGCCCCAAGACACAGGGCAAAGGTCCTGCTGGTGGTTCAGCAGTTTAAAGAAACCCTGAAGAGGGCTCCTGGGAGGGACACACACTCCAAATCTCCCAAAGAAACATGCTGTCCGAGTCGATCCCCCTCCTTAGAAACCAAAGGCAGGGTGCTGGCTGCCCTCTCCCTCCTCTGGGTGTCTCTCTGGGAAGCGGGGAGCAGGCAGGTACTGCACTGCCCTTGGCCTGCTGCAGACTCTAGGGGGAAAGTAGAAGAGAGAAAAACCCGACCAAGATGCCATTAAAGTTAATTGTTTTTACTGCTGGTTTAACAGTGTCTTGTAAATCTTTTTACGATCCAACCCAGGAATACCAGTGAGGCCTAAACTGGAGTTGGAGCAGGATGAGTACGGAAGCCAGGACAGGGGAAGATCAGCTCTTCCTCTGGTCTCCCTTTCCCTGATCCCTGCCAGGCTGGAGAGCTGCAAATTTTGGGGCCGTGATGACCAGAAGAGACTCTTGGCAGTGCAGGAAGGAGATGGAATAAAGCCCCAAATGTTTCACATTCCTTCCCCACCCAGACAAAATCTGAACCTTCCCCTTGCCCCTGCAGAAAGTTTGTCTGGACCCATCAAAGTTAGTTTGTTCATAGAAACACTGAAGGAACCCATGCATGGCTTGTGGGGACACCTCTAGACACAGAGGAGCGGTGGCACCTCGCTAAGGTCCCTATAGAGCACAGGAAAACCCCTTTGATTGTGTGTACTTGCAAGGAGAAAGCTAATCCCACGTTGGGATATAAGTACCAGATGCTTCTTGGAAGAATTATACTGGGGCACAGGGTTAATGCTCCAGCTTTTCTTTAAAGTGTCCTGTGGATTATTCCCCGATTAAAAGGATTGTTCCCCAAACAGCTGGAGTGTCAGCCTGGCTGTTATTGTTGTTGTTGATACATGGGGCAGGAGAAAGGACATGCGGGGAACAGAGTGTTGGGATTTATTTCCAGACTAAATAACCTTTCGTCTCCCCTTTGCTCGATGCCTTTTCTCCCTTATGAGCACACCAGAGGAGGGTTGGCCACTGCTGGAGCTGCTCATGCAGGAGGACAGGTGGGGAAAAAGTTGCTGAGATGGTTTTTTCACGTTTTTTTCCAAGTCTGATCTATAGGGTACTTATTTCTGCCTGTGAACGGACCCGTAAAACTGGCTGGAGAGGCTCAGCCCCCATGCAACGGTGCACCACACTCCGAGACCCAAATCATACCCACTCAGAGAATCAAGTATTTCACCTCTTTCTGCTTCCGCTCCTGAAGGCAGACGATGCTGCAGATTCCTCCCTCCGCAGGGAGCCGCTCCGCGCCCGCGGAGGGGTCTCTCCCTCCCAAGCTACTCGCGGACCTGCAACATCTCCTTTACCTGCCAGCTCTGCATTTTTGGCTGTTCTCTGCCGCTTTTAAAGTCCCAGCTCCACTAATATCCGCATCCACCCACACATCGCCCGTGTCACTTAGACCCGAGCATCCTTCGAACGTTCGCTTCGTCCCGGGATACGCAGAAGCCGCTGCTACGGTTGTGCAGGGTTTGGAGAGGGAGGCTCCCCTGGCAGCGGGCTCGGGGTCGGGCGGAGGACGATGGGACGCGGAGTCACTGCCAGCCGGGCACTCCTGGCCTCCTCCTCGCTCATCTCAGTTTAACACACGTCTACCCCCAAAGAGAAAAGGTCTCAGATTTATAGCGTCGCAAATGTTTAAAATCAGGACGGTGCCGTGCTTGGAAATGGGGGAAATCGCACCTGCCCAAACACAGACTAAAACCAGCAGCTCCGAGGAGGCACAAGCACAGCATCCCCTCCTTCCCCACGGCGAAGGGATTCTGGGGGTCCCCTCCTTCCTACATCTCTCCCCAACTCCCTCTCTGGTATGAGGCGGGGAGCAGCAAAAGAACCGCTATCTCGGGATTAAGGAACATCACGCCTTTATTTCCACGGGGACGTAAACGAAATGCGCCCGCCGCCCCCTCTCCAGGCAGTGAGAGGAGCGCTCCCCCCGCCCGGGGCCGCCCGGGCACCAGGTATCTGGAGGGGTTCTGCCTCCCGAGCCCCCTACTCCCATATAATCATCCCATATAATCACTGCTCCTTCCCTGAGGCGTTCCTTTCTCTCCACTATGGCCATCCTTAATGAAAAAGGGTTTGAAGCCCTTTGGCACTCGGGTCCTTTCCAAGGGAAGGGTTTGCTAAGCCCTCTCACTACCCAGACCGCGTGTCCTGCAGTCTCTGAGACCCTCCGACTCGCGGGTAGGCAGCGCCGGGGCTGCCCCACGGAGCAAAACGCTCCCGTTCCTCATCACAGGGATGGAGATAACCCTGCAAAGCCACTCAAACGCTTCTAGCGATCTGAGAACATCCCACTGAAAAGAGCCCCTGGCCCGCGGAGCGCAGTGTAACCGCCGTGCCGGACTGGGGCGGTCCCGGCTCTGCCTCCCCTCCGCTGGCAGCGGTCAAGGGCACGGCAGCGGGGTCCCACCGCCCGGGGTGAGTGTCCGTGTCCGGGCAGGTCCCTTCTCAGCCCCCGCTGCCCCAGCCCTGCGCTCCGCGTAGCGCCGCAGGGCCTGATGCTCCTAAGACACCAGTGTTAGGGGCAGTTCTTCTAAAGGAAGACGATGACGACGATGATGATGATTCCTCTGCCCCACTCCTTGTCGCCGCAGCCACTTCCGTAACTCCCCGGCGAAGTGCGCCGGCAACCCGGGGGAGTTCGAGATGCTCCCCCGAGGCTCGACATAATTCCCGGAGACTCGTCCCGGAGATGTTCCCAGGCGCCGCTGTACCCGCCTG